>JAQFZG010000010.1:0-94632 GCA_034695465.1 Entomobrya nicoleti
TTTGGTGTGAAATGGTCAAGTGGTTTTCGAGATATCGTGTCTACAGACAGACAGACGAACAGACAGACAGACAGGATCGTAATCTCATTAACTACCTAGCTACGCAAATCGGTAGTTAACTAGCTACGCAAATCGGTAGTTAATAATGACAAAGAGAGGGAGGGAGAGTAAGAAAGAGAGAGAGAGAGACGCAATGTCTGCTAAAGTAAGTGAAGGTGTTTTTGCGACGAGGAGTCTCCTGTGTGTGGTGTGTCGTTCACAAGGGAGGTATTCTTCTTGGCATACGATTTTTTTTAACTCTAGAGAGAGATGAGATGGAGATGCTAAATGATTAGATGAAGAAGATGATGAGGAGGTGGTGGTGGCAGTAGAGTGTTGGATGGAGTGGTTTGTATAATAAACAAAACTGAATGAACTGCTATAAGCACAAGATGACAATCAATGACTTGATTTGGTCGAGTGAGTAAAAGTGAGAAAAAAATGAAACTGTAACTGTAGCTGCATAACAAATTAAATTGAATGCCATCAAGATGAGAAGATCATCATTGCAATTCGCCATTTGTGTTTGCACATTATTAGGAGTAGGAGGTGAAGTAACAGTAATGAGGAGACAAATTGGTTGATTTTTGATGCATTGCATTTTTTGTTAGGGAAATGATTCAATTTTCAGATTGGTTTGAATTGAGATGTGTGTGTGTGCACACACAGAATGCATTAGCTGAACTGAGAACAGAAATGGAGATGAAAAAAATAAAAAAGGCAAAATGATGTATTTGCAGCCACATACCTATGTGATGTGATATATGGCTTTGATGATTACAAGATCGTCATCATCATGAATCAAAATGAATAAAGAAGACAGGACAGAAAGTAGAAAATGCACTTTTCGCCTAGATATTTTTGTTTTGTTTTGATTGCAGTGCAGAAATGTAAATAGGTAGTTTGCCTACATGCATATTATTGAGAAAAAATAGAATTTAGGGATGAATGTGATGATAACGGAGTGTATCAAGGTTTTTCCTTAATCAAAAATCAGAACAGTGCACCATTGCACTGATGATGATGGCGGGTGTGCGTGGGTGGTGAGCTGTGTGATATGTTCAATGTTGTCGTTGTAGTAGAATAATAGCACATCATTATAACTTATAAGTATGCAATTACCACTAATGATACAAATAATAAAACTGGGTGAGGCGATAAGGTCATGTTGGTGGTTCCTCCGAAAATAAATGCTGAGTTAGTTTGTACACCTGAATGTGGTGAAGGTGACAATTGAAAAAAAGATAAATGATTGCATTGTAATTTGATTTGTTGTTTGATGATGATTTTGGAAGTGGAATCAAATCAAATTTGTGTAATAAGTGGTGTGTAATATAAATTTGATTGTAATTGCAATATAAAATGGTAATAAAAATATCAAAATGGATAATTTTTGGCTTGTGCGGCTGGTTCGGCTGTACGATGTGTGAAATCAAGTGTTAAAGTAAGTATACACTTTTTGATTTCATATTTTTATGGGTTAAATTTATTATGTAACAAAAATCTAAAATGGATCAGTTCACATAAATAAACAGCATGCATAAATAGGCAAGGCGGATCATTTTTCCACAAAACGGTTATGGTTTTATTGAAGGTGAGCTACTGTATTTAAAAAAAGTTACAGAGATGAAATTGATTAAGTACCCAACTAATTTTGGAAAAGGACAACAAGAACAAAAGCACAAAAAAATGACAGAGGAACGGACAAACCCACTATCCTTACATTACGAGATACTTCATAGTATTTCAATGTTTCAAACCAAACACAACTATAAACTAGCTCATGCCAGTACTCTAGTCTTACAAATAATTGATGAAAAATGTATCAAAAATAAAAACTCATACTTTCGTTTTCATTTTCATTCTTCTACAGAAAAAAATAACAAATCAGTCAAATCAAATCACTACTTGTAAAACAGTACGTGGCGTGGGTGGTAGTAGACTGCAGACAAAATACACAAAATAGTCGTGCACACTCCCCCCACACACGAATCACAAGTTTTACTGCACTTTTTGAAATGTGCATTCTCTCATTTTATTTATAGACAAGCGTATATAGTCTTTCTTAAAAAAAAAAATCAAAAGGGTATTTGTATTTTTGAAATGTAACAAGAACAAGACCATTATGAACTTGCGGTACACACTTTTTATGCTTGTCTAAGCTTTTGTTCAGCCATCAAGTGAACAACTTTTGATTTAATTTCTTTCCATATTATGCATATACATATATTAGACGCATTGTTATGCATGCAAGCATGTTTCTATTATTATTCAAAAACTCTAAATAGGGAGAAATATTATGAATGAATAATAAAATATATGGGTGAAGCCATCGATGCGCGATGACATGAACTGATGATGTTGGTTGATCTTGATGAGATGAGGCTTCTCTTCTTGCTCAGCATGTGTAAACATTAATGCTATAAAATGTCTACAAGGTTTGTTACCAAAAAATATTGCGTATTTTTTATTTTTAATAAAAACAATCTTGTGGTTTTTACGGTTGATAAAAAAATAAAGTCAGTGTACAAATAGATACGAATGAATTTAATTTGAAGATTTGTCTGATGTTATGTTTTAGTGGTTGGTCATTGGAAGCACAAAAAATGTAATCATGTTTTCTGCTCTGACTGACATACTCTCTCCCGCTCCGTCAATTTTTACTAGATCATTTCTGCAAATAAGGAACTCTGAATGGAGAGTCTCGACAGTCGAACATGCGTGGTATGTCGTGGGCTCGGCTGTCTGTCTCTTACAAGTTTTCCGAAGACGAAGGAAAAAATCAGAGTGACAGTTTAAAAAATCATGATTCTCTACTTTGTAAATGGATAGAGAATTTTTTAACTTTCAAACGACATTTTCACGAAAAATCGATGAAATAAAAAAAAATGAAAAATACAAAGTTGAATCGTTGGATGTGCCAAACAGCAAAAAAGTAGCAACAAGTTGCTCTCTTCCCACATGGAGCTGAACTATGACATCATTTTTGACGAAATTGATTTTGCACTGCATTGTGTAAAAAATGCTTGCTGTTTGAAAGTAAATACGGAAATAAAATGTAGAAAAAAGGAAACAGAAACTTTCAAAAATGTACCTACAAACGCAAAACTTATATGTTCACGACTTCTATTGGAATGTCTGTCTCTGAATTCCTATGATTTACTCACTTTTGAAAGTTTGTACAAAAAACACTGAATGCTAAATTCCATTCCTAAATGGTTCACCATCACCATTATTTCCTACAAACGCAAACTGGAAGTGACATGACTGTATAATATGTATAATTTGTTTTTCTATGAGTTTGTGTAAAGTACGCTTTTACATGCTGCAGTTAGTCAAATTTCGTTTGTAAATTTATTGCCTGTTTTGAGAAACGGAAAATTAGATTTCTTCCATTTTCGGACATATCAAATTAATTACAGGTACTTACTGTTTTCACTGACGTGCATTTTTGTACAAATTTTAGGTTCAACCAAAGTGAAGGCATGAATGGGTGAACATTTGGCTAAATATTTAATTTGAAGAGCGCATAAAACGTTGCATTACTGAAGGGATGGGTTAGGTAAGTAAAGTACATTTATACACCCTATATTTCACATTTCATCTTATCCAATCCAAACTAAACAACAGCATGCAAACAGGAAGATAATTTATGTGGTAATAAATTATTATGAGCAGAAGTAATAGGTGGTGGCCTTTATTGACTAGAAGACATTTTCACTTGACTTTTGCGTCCATTGTTCAGGCCCCTTGAATAATAAATCATATTTTTGCGATGGTGGGGGCTGTTGTGGGTGTTCTGTCATAGAATTTGATGATGATCTTCATATTCTTCATTCATTATTTTGATAGCATTAGACTCTGTCCTATCTATAAAAAAATTGAAAAACTGACCAGGTAAATGACAGAAGAATGCATATTGAGAACCTCATATTATTTTAATCGGTCTTCAGGTATTATCGATAACTTGAAATATATCACTAATTACATCATCGAAGATGTTCAAAATTCATAAGTTAATATTTTCATTTTTGCATGGTTTATCCAAGGAGCCATTTTCAATTATGGTTCCACGACATAACTGCTACAGTTAACTGGATCATAAATCTACTCGATATCTATGTAAAACACAACACGTAATTCAGACCTGTATGTTATAATGTTCTTAAGACTACAAGTTTTTTACATTGAGGCAGGCAAATTACACATAATTATATTTTCACAATCCTTGATAACGATTTTTTTCATAAAAGTAGTTCATGAAGTACTTACGTATCAGGGGGATAGAGTTTGGGTGCCAAGTAGAGTAAGATTGACAGATCTATCTTAGCCTACATAACAAGTTAAAACAGAGGCTGGAGGATGCAAACAAATTGACAAATCGAGATTAAGTAGCTCAGGCATTGTTGACATTTTAAGACCTTTACCTAAAAATTCCGTAGGTTTATCTCAAATCCTCCACCTCCTCAACTATCACATGAGACGATTATGGTTATCCTCCAAAACAGCTTCCGATACAGCTTTAAGTGTGTAACTGACAGATTTAGCACCAATAGTCCTGACCTGACACGGGAAAAAATCTTTACAATTTTCGTGGAATATGCGTAATTATTTTTACGTTTATGCCAGATTATTAAAGAAATGAAAACACGGTGGTTGATCAGCATGAAAAAGTTTGAATATTAATATTATAATGCAGCGCAATAGTCTAGATTTTATGCACCTTGTGGGACTAGTGATCTGTCTCAACTCAAATGGGGAAAATGTACAAAAGCCATGTGTCATTTATTATCAAAAAGCCAGACAGTTTGCCAAAAATCATATTTTTTCGGTGTAAATAAGCAAGTTGTTTTTGCCCACTTTGATTGACTTGTTAAAATGCATATTCTACTCCGAAACATAAGCTGACGATATTTGACCGATTTCACTATTCCGTTGAAAAAGAAATTAGTAGTTTTTGATGACGATGATAATATCACGTATCTGATTTTTACCCGATTAGTGACAAGATAAATTGGTATTTACCAAATAAAGACAAATTATTTTACGGTCATATAATTTTAAAAACTAAATTTTGATTTACAACCAACGATAATTTGTTTACTGTGGCATGGCATGTTTTACACCTTACACAATAAGCATGTAGTAATCGATACGAAGTCAGCCATTCAATCGTTGATTTTTTCCTTCATTTCGTCCTCCTTCGGTGGACTGCTGCTTGTTCTTATCAAATCAATCATGCAAGGTAATCTTGAAGCAAATTAAATGACGTTGTCACTAGTTCTTATCATCTTACAAATCATCCTACCACGGTCAATCCGTGTCCAATGAAGATGCAGTTTTGCAAAAGTACTCTGCCGACACAGAGCGGTCCATTTTTGAAGGTATGATAAATTATGTTTGAAGCGTACCATACGCATACATACCACAAACTGACCGTGGAAAATATTTTGCAGTTATTTTTCTTGGGTGCTATTTGTCTTTAAGGCACTGCTTGTTGTCTAAACAAAGTGATTACATGTCCAAATATGGAATCTGATTGCCATAAAACCGAGAGACGAAAAAAAAGGTTTGACAATGTAAATTGTGATGAACTCATAAAAGAGTATAAAGATGGGTGGTCATTTCAGTGATAAAATGCAAATTAATTGTGGGTATGCTTCTTCATTATTTTTTCGCTGTGTTTTTAAGATGGATTTATTTACAGATTTTAAATGTGGATAATGTATTAGTAGTATAATACATATTTTAAGGATCTAAAAGTTCAAATAATATCAATGCTAAACTATTTTGCTACCGATTAAAGCGTTCTATTTTTTTTATTTCAACTATTTATGTGCTGACTTAACAAGTGTACAGATCGCCTCTTCGTGATTGCTTTTATGGATGCATGATTCCACGTATGAAAACTCTGGGAATAAATGCCTAAATCAAAAAACACGAAGAAATGAGCAATGCACATGCTATTGACACATGAAGTTTTTAAGGTGTAAAATAATTGTCGTTTTCGTGTCTTTGGTGAATGACAGTAGCGTAAACTGCTGTCGTGAACTTATTACAAAAGGGTGAAAATTTCATGTGAACTCACTGAGAAAGTAGCATTAATTTGGTTAGAAAAAATGAGTCGAATTATCCACCAACCTCAAACTAGACTGTCTCCAATCTCTGATCAAGTGAACAATGAAAAATGAAGGTGTAAAACAGGTAAAAGGGCTAAGGGCTCACAAAATTACTGAACAAAAAGGTGAATGAATTCTTATGGTTGATTGGACACGTGTATGAGTACGGGGTACTTTTAGCTGGAAAAGGTACTTATTTTCTAAAAATAGGTTATCATAAAAAGATTCCCTCTTTTTGGTCAATAACTTCACACACATTTCACTTTACATTTGGAGAAACTCATAATCATAATAAACGAACAAACTGCATATACTACGTCGTAGTTTTTTCTAGCCCAGCTTATTCCATTCGCTCAAGTTTTGTTGGATTGAAAAGTTTTTCAAATTATCCTTTTAAATAATATTACAGCAAGTTTTCGTATAAATTAAATAAATTTAAATATGAATTTAAACGCCAAATTGATATGTGTAGTCCTTGGGGCGATTTCTATTGGATTATCCATTTCAGGAAAGGAAATTGGGAGTACCCATTTACTAGAACTAGAAGAGAAATGTAATTTTTATACATTTTTTTCTACACGATTTCACGAAAAAGAATATACCAGAATATGATTTTAAAAACATTTTTTTTGTAGTTCAAAGTGGCGAAGATGCTGCAGTCGAAGATATTTCCATTGAAGACAACATTACACTACCTAAAAAACAATCGAAAGACCTGTTACATAAATGGCCATTCGGTTCCGAACCTGCCATTTTACCCAACAGAAAACCAATACCTCAAATGATGGGAAAACCGTTGAAGCCAAAACCAATTCACTGGATAAACGATGATAAAACGATGAGTTCCACACTTGGATGGTAATTTACTTTTTAAAATACGGATTCGGGGCAAATTGAGATTTATTAAATTCAATGCGTAATTGTACTTTTTTTAGGATTAACATGCAAACTGCGTGTCAACATACTGTGGCAGCTACTAGCTATGAAGTAACAAAAACAACGGTGACCTCAACCTGGACAGAATACGAAACAGTTACCTCCACCGAAACGGAAACAGAATTTGAGCTCCTCACAACAGAGACCTCAACCGTTACCGCCTTATCAACTTACACTGCCTCAGAAACTCAGACCTCCACTCTTGTAATTACAAACACTCATATGGAATACCAAACTCAAATACATGCCAGTACATACGTGGAAACTGAAAGTTCCACAGTCACCTCAACTTCCGTAGTCTACAATATCATCACAGCCACAACATTTTTAACTTCCACCGTCACAAATACTATTGAAGAAACTTCCACAGGATGGGGTTGGGGTTGGTCTAGTAGTACTCCTCCAGAGGCTACCATTGTCCTTGAACCCAGTGTCATCATGGACTACTCCATCAGCACAATTACTACAACCATTAGCGAAACACCCACTTCAACTGTTTTAAGCCCAACCCAAACTACCATCACAACTAGCATTTATATTGACATTGAAACCATCACCGTTCCATTTTCCACCACTCCCCCAATCACCATCACAGAAATTATAGCCACATCATCTGATGTTGTAGTTGACACCACCACTTCCACTTTGGTCACCACCAGTAGCCCTCAATGTACCTTAACATCTTACGAATATCTTGCCACTGTGACCACTCCAACGACCACTGTCACAGCCACATATTGCGGTAGTCCATGCGGTGCCATTGAAAAATGCGCTTCCGTTTGTCATCCCAAAATTATTACATCCACTTTAGATTTTACGTCAACCTCAATCATAACAGCCCCACAACCTATTATGCTCAGCTATTTGGCGTCAGAAACGATGACTGCGTATGATTTCGAGAAGGCTGTAATTACAACCACAAAAACAACGGCTGTCACAGGTTCCCCCATAAAAACAACTTTAACGACTACGGAAATGGCATCCCTTCAAATTTCCACTGAAACCACTCAAATGACAATAACCAGCGTTCCAGTGACAATCACCACAACTGAAAATCTATGCACTTCTACAATTTACGAAATATGCACTACAACAACTACCTTGCCACCTGTTTACGTAACTTTAATGGATACACAGGTTGTTGGAGTTGTGGGAACGGTGACCTCTCAAACAACTAGTTTTACAACCCCACCCCTTCCAACTGTTACCAGCTATGTTGTAACGGACATCAACTTGATGACTTCCACTGTAACTGAAACGGTTACGATAACCAACTCTGAGCAAGCAACGACAACGGTCACTTTAAGTGCCACAACAGTAGGGTTTGGCGATACGACGATTACTCCAACAACAACAGTTTTCAATACGAAAACTGAATATTTAACGAGCACACCTGTCATTTCTGCCACTCAAATTAAGAGGAGAACGCTCATGGCAGAAGAATACACTACTGACGTGGAGGAAGCATCGGTATCGTATACGATCACTCCAACGGTTACTGATTATGTCATTTATGAGATTACCCCGACTCCATCAATTGTTACAGTTAGTACGCTGATTGTACAGTTGGAAACAAGCTCAGCGGGATGGAAGCAACCACCAAAACCAGAAAAAAATGTTGGTTGAAGGTTTAAGTACTAGATGATATTTTAGATAAGTTATTTATATGCATTTAAGTGTAAAATGATAATACTATGTTTATTTGTATGATTAGTAGAAATAAAATGCATTCTGTAAAAACTTGCAATGAAAAAACTAACATTTTATTTACACATTTAAAACATATTTTTACAATAATCACAAAAGATAATTGAATAATTTATATTCATGATGCAAACTAGATATTTTAGAAATTTAGTCCGTCCAGATCCCTCATCAATTTAAGGGTAACAATCAATTTTTCCATGATTGGATCCCACTTGGCGCTTCCAGCCTGCGTAAAAGTAAATAAACATAAAACTTTAGTAACATAACTTTTTTCAGACTTCAGTAAAATTACATGATAATAATTTATAAGTCGGCATTTTAATTTCAATTAATGACAAAGATACTGATTATTTTATGAGTAAGGTCTTAATGCTAGCGCTTGATTCCATTATTTATATTGGAATATCAGGAATACTCATTTGATTGTAGTAGATAGGTGAGGTGATGAGGTGATGCGATGAATACGATAATACAGCGTATGTTAACCTGAGAAGTACCCGGAGTTCCCAAACTTATTCGGGAACCTTTGCCGGAAAATATTCCTAAGTAAGATCAAGTTTTTTCCTACATGAAGTATAATGAAATATACGCAAATAATTTAATGCCTTTTTGGTACTCTTTCAACATCCCGATGATAAATCCAAGCTTGCTTACTGACACTACTACTTTATTATTCTTTTTTATGAATTTTATGATGATGGAATTATGGAATCCTATAAAAAACCATAAATCTTAGATAAACATGATTTGCATTGATAATTGTACGTTTCTTTCATACCCATGTGACGGCGACAAAGATGTTACAAATAAAAATTAGCTTACAATATTAAATTACATGATGGGTTGGTGTGCGCATTTTATAAAATGTATGATTCTTGAAGATAATCAAGATGGAAGGGAAAGGGGGAATTCTATTGTTTGTAATAAGTACATATTAATTTGTACCTTGGTGTCGATGGGATGTGGCAAGCCCAGGTACAAGAAATGATTTGGTGATCGCAAATCAATGGCCTGTTCTTTTAAGTTCAATTGAATCTTGTTGAAATCCTCCTCATCTGGCAGGTGGATCTCGACAACCAGGTTCTCGCAACTGGCACTACTCGGAGTCTTGTTCCCCATCTATAAAGTATAATATAACATGACATGAAAATCAACTGAATTAATTAAAGATGAAAAGCATGTTCATAATACCTTTTGTATGCATAATAATCTTGTGAGAAAACACAGAACAGAGATATACAAGAGATAAAAAAGGGTGAAAGGGTTGATACGATAATACTTTTGAATATTATTTATTTGACAGTGCAAATTTTGAAGCCTTTTGTTTGTTACAAGCCGAATATTTAAAACACGTCATGTTTTTAGAGAGGCATTTTCTTAATGTCAGTTTTGATATTCATTCTATTATTTAACTGATAACTTATTTTTTTGGGGTTTCATGGGAAAAGCACACAAATTGAACATGTACCGAACAAATTGGGATATTCATTTTAGTCTGTCTTATTGAATTATTATGTTGGGGGTGACCGATCAAATAATATGTAAATATTAAATGAATGTACCTGAAGAAAAATATCTTCAGTTGTAACGGCCTGGCGATAGTGCATCTCGTATTTTGGGGTTTTACGCGGATCATTGGGAATAGGAATTGTAGCTTGTTTCTCTTCCTTGCTTAGAACTTCATTTGCAGCCCAGATGTCCTTTTTGGAAGCGTCTTTAGATTTAATGGGATCAGAAGATGCATGGTCACCATCACCAGCTCCTTTCTCCTTTCTAGCGCCACCGATGTGTCCTGGTCCTTTATGAATTTTGTGAAAGTTAAAAATATGGGTTGAACATGAAACTGAATTTAAATGTATGCATATCTACATGATTTAGCAAAAAAAGTACCTTTACCAGCTTTACTTTGTGAAGAGCCGGTGGTGGTGGAGGTCAAATCGTTCTCATCCTCACTGTCGTCACTATCCACATGATTAGGATCAGATCGACGGAGAAGGTTTGCAAGGCCTGTGATATCAAATGATTGAAAGGACATGATTTTCTTTTCAACAAAGCAATTATTTTAACCGATCAAAATATTAAACAGTACGGCAACCGCAATGCAATGAAATGATAAAATTGTAATATCAAAACGGTCCGAATAGTTTACATGCTATAAAGCTGATTTACTGTAAAAATAAGTGCCATCGGGCTATACTAGTGTAAGAATGCAGATCTAAGGAAAGAAATGATATCGATTAAACAAACTACTTTCGTTTAAAAAACGCAACTTTGGAGACTAAATACATAATAGCCTTGCAAAAGATAGACAACCAGCGAGCTTTGATGCCACGAAAGCAACAATGCAAATTAAAGTTAAAATCTTTAAGTTTTTCATCTTATAACTTTATTTATTCATTGTTGGTTTTTGTATAAATGTTTAAAACGCAACAGGTAAATGTTCTGTAAATCAATACAAAATTTAGTACAAGCTGCACAAGAATATTATAGTTTTTTTCATGATAAATGTGTTTTGTGTACAGATAAAGAGTTAGAAATTTCGACTGACGTAATTTCGTAAAATATTCTTTTGTTTTCTTCTCAAATATATTTACATACAGTATTACTATAAATACATTTTTTTTGCATTGAAGATATTTTTTTACCCTTTTAGGATTTCAGGAATTTCTTAATAGTAATACGATATAGACTTTGATACATATTCACGATATTTTTTTATTAATCATTCGATTTATAAACAGTATTATTTTAGCTACATGATAATTATAATTTCATTGCTTTTTTCTTAACCTAATATTTTATTGAACACACACGTATTTTCAACTTGTGGCCCATACTTTTGACTTGAAAAAATATAGGCACGTGATAGAGATAATTATCCTGTCTAACAAAACAGAAATCAAACAGTGACGACAAAATTGAAACTGAGATTGCCAAAACAAACAAAACACAAGTATACGTACATCAACAGACTTTGAATACCTAAATATTTATTATCAGACTTTTAAAACTGGATAACTTTTAATTGGACTAAAGTATACATGATATTAAATTAAACTATTTTAACTGTACTTTAAATATATACGCTATATTGATTCTTCAGGTTTCTTTTGTACAGAGTACAGTACAGACTTTATTTATCCTGCTGAGCAAAATGATTATCGATCAAAATATGTATTTTATTTATATAAGAACTTGTATAATAACAATTAACAAACTAGTCTAAAAAATATAACATAAATTGTCTACTAAAATTCTAAACAAGTTTTTCTTTTTTTAAATTTCGTACTATTAAGGGCTCACGATTTACAAATAAGCTTTAAACATTAAAAGTGCAGGCTTCCTTTCAAATATGCTTACATTTATTAAATCCTAATTAATTATTGAGCTGATATAAAATATTTACAATTTCTGATTTACAAAATATGTCTTTTTTACTTTGCTTTCAAATTGAAAGTCGGAAGTATAAAGCAACATGTGCTAAACCTCTCCGATTCCATTATTGCTATATAGTTACAGTTATTAAATAGTTTATAAATCTATCTAACTAATTTGACATTTCTCGATTTTGATATGAAATATATTTGCCCATTTAAGCCAATTTGAGTTTATTTTTACATTACTTATTTGTATATCACACTTAAAACTTAAGTGCAATCCAGTAATATATAATTTTTTTACTTCAAAATTTACATGATATATCATACAAAAATATTACGCAAGGAAATTAAATGGTAATCTTCAAGTTTTCTAAATCATCAGTTCAGTCGCATTAATATATTTTTCTGGTGATGCGATACAGTAGTAATCTGTTTTGCAGTCTTCAAATCTGAGGTCATTTATTTCATTTATTCTTATTTTTTGTTCATAGTAAAACATGACTGGAATCAACTTTATGGACAAATATCAGTCTTCCTGTTTTCTTCATTTTGTATTTGGGTAGAGAAAGGGATTCTTTAGGGTGTTTCTTGAGAGCTGCAGTTTTTTTTGTCACGTTGAAGAATTGTAAATTATAGTAGGGAGACCCTTAATACCTTTTACTAGTATATAAAAAACGTATAATTGGTTGGAAAAAAAATTCTCTTCAGTCTTTTCTTCTTCATCGTCGTCAAATGGAAGGAGAGTGATATACTTATACTCTTCGGTAGGTCATCTTTCATCAGTCTCCAAATTCCAAATTATTGAGTAGATATGATAAAGTGCTGCGAGAAGAGAAAACAATACACACAATTAACCCACAATTCATAAATTGTCCATAAAAATGTAAATGGTATGATTTTTATAATTTTGCTTACATAATTATGCATCCTGTGATGTCGGACTGGGAGAGGATACCCTCCGCTTCTTAATAGGAACGACCATATCCAAGGCCCCATTCATGCCCATGTCATCCTCCGCCGAAAAATCACAGATCTGATTCGGTTTGGAATTCTTTCTTTTATTCACCCCAGTTCCCCCATTGGATCCTGTTGAGTTATTATTCGATTCGTTGAGCATCATTCCCTTGTGCAGCCTTTGGGCCTGATGAAGATATTCACCTTCCTCATCATCCACAATGCCATCACCCCCATTCACTCTTACGTGATCATTGTCACGATCATGGTGTACGTCATTGGCTGGCGGCGAGGACTTGACTGGCACCTCCTTCAACCATTTCATGACCACTCGGACGTTCAATCCAAATTTTCTAGCTACAGCCCTTGCATCCCCAGAAGTCTCAGGATCACACATAAAAGCATCAACAACCATGCTCTTGGTTTTATCAGAATCTGACAAGTCCGCGGCAGGTGGAGAGCTGGATGAGGTGGAACTTGAAGCGGCCTGAGGAGACCTTTGACGAGGTGGCAGAATATTTTCCACGAAATTTTCAAGACTGGCAGTGTGACCATGACCATGTCCGTAACCATTTTTGCCACCTGTGCTGTTAGTAGTGGTGGTCACGGTTTCGGGGCTTTTGCGAATGAGTCCGAGTTCACTCAGGAAGGAATACTCCTTATTCATTGCTTTACTGATAAGACGGGTGGAACTGGAGGAAGTTGTGGTTGTGCTGTTGGAGGAGGATGCACTAGCAGAGGTAGTAGATAGATCCATCCCCATACTTGATTGATATTCATTATTGTCACTTGTCCCCCCGTTTTTGCGATGATGATTATTGTTGTAGCCGTATTGATTGGAATTGGCTTTGGTATGGGGTGAGTTTGTTGGTGATGGAATGTTAGTAACAACTTCAAGCATGGAAGTGGGATCAAAACTGTCATCGTCCATAGTCACATGTTGACCCCTTGCAGCGGAAGCTGCTGCTGCTGCCTGCCTTCCATTCGCTGCTTTTCTCCTTTGTGCATTTCTCTGGGCTTGACTTTGCCTTCCGTTTTGCTGGTAGTTTCTTCCATGAAGTTGTTGAGAGGAAGACGTACTCTGAACAACTCTGGTAGCAGCCAATGCAGCAGCCACTGTTTTCGCTTTGTTTGAATTAACGACAGGTGGAACACGGGGAGAAGCAAATCTGTGATTATCATTGGGCTCTTGTTTGACAATAGATCGTCTACTGTTTTCACCACTATTTCCACCGTTAAATGTTCCTCCATTTCCAAACTTGCCACCTGAGGTGGAAGGGATAGGTAAACCAGCGGCGGCGGCAGCAGCTAGTGGATTAAACCAAGCTGGTATCCTTCCGTTTCCATTATTGGTCAAGTCTGCTAGGTTCAGACCATTCGTAAGGTCAGACGAGGTTCCACCAATCCCACTCAATTGAAGCAACTTCAGATACTCTTGTTGTTGGCGTATCATGTCCAACGTTTGTTGTGTGTTGTACTCTTGCTGTGAAGATGTCGACTTGGCAGGTGAAGGAGAAAGTGCTGCTGCACGACGAAGCTCTCGCAGACCCTGAGTCAAATCACTGTTCAGACCGTTTCCATTCACACGGAACTCTGTAGACTTGTTTCCTCGCATAAGTGGATGAGCTAACTTTTCCAAAGACACCTCCTCTTTTAACAATGCTTTTCGCAGAAGACTGAAGTCTGAATAGGGATACAGAAAATTCAGCTCGTCCACTAAAAGCAAGGCGTTCTGAAGATGGGAGCTGTGATGACTTCCACCGCTACTTCCCCCAGCACTGTGTGCAGGACTACCCCTACCATTATTATTGATGGGGCTGTGGTCTCTTGGAGAGTAATTTCTGGGATTGGGATCCAGTGAAAGTGGCATTGTCAGGTTGCCTGCTGCAGCAGCAGAGGCCAAAAGTGTGCTCATGTTCATAAACATGTTGTTGCCGTTGGAAGAGTTGCCGTTTGTACCGTTACTGTCGTTGTAATAAGCGTATGATGTAGAAGTGGAAGTTGCGCTACTTTTCCCGTTTTGTTTTCCACTTTTCGTTAAATTCAAACCCGATGAAGTGGCAGTGGATGAGGGGGCAGGTTTAACGGTTATTGTGGGGACGTAATGTGAGCCAGATTTGCTGCCTCCTTTAAGGGGCATACTTTTCCCTCTGTTGCGGACTGAGGATCTATTTGCTCGTGAAGTGGGGTCGGATGCTCTACCAATACTATTGATATTAGTCTTTTGTTGCTGTTGATTAGGATTACTTCGAATGATAATATTGCCTCCACCAAGACTACGTCTTGTTAATACTTTCCCAGTTCCGTTGCCGTTGCGAGTAGGCAGATTTCCTAGAGAAGATCGGACAAGTTTACTAGAGGTCAGCTTGGTAGGCTCTGGATAGGAGTCTTCGTTGTCACCCAGATCCTGCTGCTGTTGTGAATCCTGTTCAAGGAAAAAAATTGATAAGAAAATTAGATTTTTTTTTGGTAAACTCACTTGTTAAGACGCATATAATAATATGCGTATACACAATTTTGAGTGTGTGGATTATGCATGCACAAATCTTTAATTTAATATTCTTTCCATTTATGTGGAATTTACTTTATTTATTTTTCTCTGCTTGCCCGTCTAGTTATCAGTATCATTTGGCAGATTATCTTAATAAAACGTCAATGACAAATACATGCATACATATACGTATATGCTTGCCATAATATATTTATTGTGCTTCTTATAAGCTTGCTATTCAATTTTGAATGTGACATTCAACAATTTTTTGGGAATAGTTTACCAATTAATTCCAGCAAAGCAAACACACAGCCAACATCACTGCTGTCAACAGGAGTCAAGTCAGCAAACAAGATCTTAATATTTCGCTTGAAGAATTTTAACAAAGACAGCTTAGCATTCAATTCAGAATTCAAGACTAAACCCTATTATTATAATGTGATTCACAGCAAAATATACACACACATCTTCTCACAATTTTGTGTGTGATTGTAGATAAGAGATTAATATTTTTTGTGTAAAATGTCAATAATCCAAAATGCATACACTATTTTCATATACGCACAACCAACAACATGCAAAGCAATGCAACTCACTATAACTTTTCTACCAATGTCAAAAAGATAGTATGCATGATTTTGACATTTTTCTCAAAAATGAAATCAACACATCAGAAAAACACAATTATTTACACAGGTTGACTCAGAGAACAAGTCGGCAAATGATGATGAATGCAACTATCTTCACACAATTGACAATACGAAAAAAATATATATAATATTCATGTGCAGAGTTCCAAAAAAAATTATCTACAAAAAAATGATTCACGTCTCGCATCAAATAAAGCTATACCCGAACTGTTACTGAATTTTGTCGATTTTTTGGAAGAGCAAACAAAATGCACACTGCACTGCTGCACTCTCTAAAAAAGCTCAAAGTACTGCCTGGTACCAAGAATTAAAAAAGTATAATGAGAAATCTCGTCTTTTCACCAATTCTTTTTTTATAATACATACTTGTCTACAAGATAACTGATGCGATAACGGTGACGGAGATGTTGATGGCGTGGTCTCTCATATCCATTCCTATTAATTTCGTGTGAAAGGTCAGCCGTCACTTGATCAAATGGAACACGCAGCATTTGCGTACGAATATATTACTACGTTGTGTAGGTGTGTATTATGAACTTACTCAATTCGGGTACCTCCTCTAAAAATACTGCTGAATTGAACTAGCCATTACCATTTCATTCACTGCACTCATGATATTGGGTTTTCATACAATGATAATACGCATGAAAAAAACTGCAGCAAAAAAGTCTATTTTTGTGACAACCAAACCCAGCGAAATGCATGAGGATAACAAATTAAGACAAGAATACTGTGATATTATGACTCATTCATTGCCTCAAAAGAAACTTTATACATGTTATACCTGTCTATCTACCTTTCATCTTCTTTATATGCAATGCATGCTAAAAGTTTCTCGTGCCATGTTAATAAATATTATGTACATGGAACCGCGTGACACATAATTTTTTGATACATGGCCAAAGCCAATACAGTAACTATACCTTTAATACCTTATATTACAAGGTAGCATCTAATCTACACACTAATTTGCTTTTTGCTGGCGACCGGCGAGTGCACTGACGACGACGACGGTTTTCCCCTTTTTATCCAATTTTACTATCGCCGTTCCTCATGTATTAAATTCACTCACTCAGTCACAATCACAAGTTATCATGATTGTATGTGTGTGTAATTTTTTTTTCGAAACCATTTACATAAAAAAGCATAAATGCAAAAGGGGCATTATAGTGCATTTCCGAGTTTTTGTACAAAAAAAGTCAACTTATTTCCACCAAAATGCCTAGACCAGACCAGACCAACAAGGAAATGACCCTTTCCAATAATATTAACAATGATGCATACGCCAACAATAAAAAACGCCGAAGGTGGTGGTGGTGGCATTGACATTCTTCACCATCCATCCAACTACCTGCCCGCTTATTATTATTTTTGTGCGTTAAGAGCATCTATTGCATACCATATATACCAACGCTAATAATAGCGTGGTTGCACTTCATTCCACAAAGCATAATGGAACTTGTCAATATTATCATCATCGTCCTCCTCACGACAAACAAGAAAACGAAACAAGGTGTAGTCCAGGGAAAAAAGTAATAAAGCAAAAGGTAAACGATAAAAAATGGAAAACAGTAAAAATGCAGCGATGCATGCAATGCAATCCTTTTGCCCTCCTGGTCCAGAAGAACACCAAACAAAACCAACCAGACCAGGTGAATAAAAAAATACTGTAAAAAACCTAACCTTGCCCTGTCATAAAAAGTATTGTGTCTTCCAGTAAAAAAAAAGTAAAATGCACTTATGATTATATAACATCCTTATATAATATGAATATGTATAAAAAGTTGTCTTTATATCTTTCGTAGTGGTGGTTGTATGGCTGGTTAGTTATTCCACCAACCCAAGTAAGCATTCTCCTTCTTCGCTCGCTCACTTTTTTTCTCCTCTCTCGCGTCTTTCTAATTTCTCAGGTAAAGTGAATAATAAAATAACACACACACACGCATAAAAAAGGGAAATAAAAATAGGGGAAGGAAAGGGTTCACTATTTTACCTTTTTTCTCTCTTCATACATATATTACACCACTGGTTTTATTATATAGAACAGCGAGAGAGAGTGAGAGATGCAAAGATCAAAAGGCAAAAATAATACCTTGCATTGCAATAAGGAAGACTTTTGACTTGACTTGATTACTATGTACTAAAATGGTTTATAGCTATGAAATTGGTGGTGTATACACGGAAGGAAGGAAAATAAAAACCAAGAAAGCCTTAACCCCTTCTCATTTTAAAGATTTTTTTTCACGTCGAAACTTTTTTAGCCCAAATAATTTGATGCAAAGAGAAAAATGAAGTGACTTCATGCATGCTTTGCTTTCATATGAATTACTTTATTCACTGGTGTGTGTGTGTGTGTGGGGAGGTGGTGGTATGGTGTGGTAGGTTGGTTGATTCCTGGGTAATATGATGATTTCTACGTGATAAGGAATATATGCATGACGATCATTTTTTTGGACATGGACTGGAGTCAGTTGAAGTCGACAAAAACCAAAAGATTTGTTTTACCAGGTTTTGCTTGTCTACCTGCCTGCCCACTCTTCCGCAATACCTGTTTGTATAAAATGCAAGTTAAAAGCTTTTAAAAAGCTGCGTAGTATATTTATAATATTTTTTTATCTTTGGCTCTGGCCACAAGGCATGTGTATAACTAGATATGGATTTTTCCTTCCATACGACGAAAAAAAGTACAAAGAAAGCCTTGTAGCAACTTGCACTCTCAGCCAGAGACCCAAACGAATAATATGCATTGTTGATATCATTATTGCGTAGCTTTTCAAGTGCGTTGTTGCTTACGTAAAGGTACTACGCAGGTGATATACACGCATCGCCATTGCATTGTTGTGGTGGTTTGGTTATATATATGTTACAGGGATGATATAACAAAAAGATACAAAAATAGAAAAGTGCGTTCGTTCGTGTACGTAACAATAACGCAGCAGCAGTCAAGTGAAGGGACACGTATTTTTTTGTGTGTACGCTGCTCTACGTGGGATACAGCTACAATAACAGCTTGGTTTTTTAAGGGTATCCTAGGTTAGGTTTACGTACAAAACAGTTCTTTTGATTGTGATGATGATGCTACGATTCCTCTTTTAAAAGAGAGAAGGTGGAGAGGAGAGCAAAGAATGATAAAAATAGCACAGTAATAACAAAAAAAATATATGCTTCTTTTTCCCTATTTTTACCGAACCACAGCTGTTACGCAATAGTTTGAGTATTCTGATTACTTTCATTGAATTCAGTAATTTCCGTGTGGATAAATGTTCTCTCATTGATGAATTTTATGGGTATACCAAAAGAAATGGTAAAAAGTGTATGAAAAAAATATAATTAGTAATTATTTGAATTTTTTTTACCAGAAAGCAAAAATGAAATATCCAATTATTTCTCTCTCTTCTTAATTTATTTTTTCCAAATCTGAGGTCGGTCTCAAGATTATCTCAAGATTCAATAAGCGTATCCGGTCCAAGTCCAAAAAAAATCACTACAAACTCTCTCAACACACTCTCAACTAAACGCACTGATACAGCAACAGATTTGTTATTTAATTAAATTAAATCAACGTTCTTATCAAGAAATCGTACTTAAAACCCATGTCATGAGTCACTTCATTTGTATAATTTGGTTACTAAAAAAGAGTATGAAGGAAAGTTGTGATAAAAGTGACGACGAAGATGATTATGTGATGAGTCCGAGTCGCCTGCCACTGACTGGCGATTGATCAACATTATATGTATATTTTGTGCGCTGTCCTCCCACACATTTGAATATCAATACAAAAATCCACAGAGAGAACCAATCAAAACTTTATTAGTCACAATACTTACGTCGTCGTCTGTTTACTTTGCTTATCTTTCTTCTTGCAGTTATGTTATGACATTGTCAAAGGTTAGAGGTCCTTTTTATGACTCATGAAAAAATCTTAGTGCACTGTTGAATGACAAGACAAGGCATTGCGCAAACATGATCTAATGACAAAACTGCACTTTACACACTCTTCAAAACCTGACTCCAGAGAAGCAAAAGGGTTAACACAATCTCTTCATAATTTGCATGTGACTGTGACATGTGAACAAGTTCAAATTGACCTTCCATCCAAAAATCACATCACCTCATAAATTTTTCTTTCAAAATCAAAATTCCAAACGAAAACTTTGCATTGCACACTACACACATTTAGTACTACAGTGCAAACAGAAGAATTCCACGAAGCCAACTAAGAAACCTAGTTTTCATTTATTTACCCCTTTCATTTCGCTCTTCCCTTGCATTGCATTTTATATTACGCAACAAACGCACTAAACCAACCACCACCACCACATATGCAACTGCAGCAACACGAAAGAGTTAAACATAGTAGCTTGTCCTCTTTAAGAAGAAGCTAAAAGTGAACTGAGCTGACGTTCCACAAAAAAAGATCGTGAAGACTGATGATGACGAAGAAGTAGTCAGGCAGGCAAGGGAAGAAAAGGCGAGAGAGAAAAAAGTAACTTTTTCAGTTAAGCTTTATAAACTAACTAAAAATATAGATATAAAAACCAAGACAGGTCCAAAAAAATTATATATCTATAACTAGTAGTGATGATGGTGGTATTTGGTCTGGTATATTATAAGTGTTAACTATGCATGCCTGCTTGCATCTCTTGTTAGATATATAAATATAATGATAACTTGCGTATATATTTAGTATCTCCATAAAAAGAGCGAAAGAGAAAAGGACTTGCAGTTGCAGGGCTTCTTTTTTTGTCTCCCTTTTTTTCTCTTCAGCGTCTTCTTTTCCACCACCACTTCATCTTCTTTTTGACTCCACTCCAACTACTTTTTCTCGCTGACTTTGACTTGACTGCCCTAACATAACATTTTTTACTGGTGGATTGGAGGATTCAATCTTTCTTTGCTGTTTATAGTGCAGTGGTTCAGTAGAGTGATGATCGTTTGTTTGGTATGGAATGAAGGCAAAAGCAACAAGGGAAAACGCACTTGTTATATAATACATCGTTTAAAGACGTTGTTCACTTCACATTATATTATAACGCATTGTTGACTTATATATCAGAGAGAGATATATGTGTACATACCGCATATCATCGCAATAAACCTTTCTTTCTAAAACGCTAAAATAAAATATATACATGTACAAAGTTTATGTAGATAATGATTATGATTATTATGTGTATTCACGCACGTAACTATATATACGCATATAAATATATGCAATTGATGATAAAAAAGTGCGTAATATACATTATGCATTTAAGGTAGGTATGTACATAACCCTTTTTAACCGAGTATGCAGCAGCAGTTGAGTCAAAAATAATTTTCTTGTCTTGATTTAAACTCATGGACATGTACATGATGGCAAGGAGAAGAAGAACCAACAAGTTGCTTTTTTAACCCATTACTTTACCCATTCAAAATAATAATGTAATGTAAATATGTTATGTATGAACGTGTTTTTGCATAAGAAGAGGTGAAGATTAAGATGATTTTTTCCCCTTCCACCAACCACCACCACTTTTTTTTACAATGCTCCCTCACAAATTTTCAACTTGTTTCTTGACTTGTCTGAGAGGGAGAGAGAGAGAAGTAGATTTTAAGGGATGAAAAAACCCTTCCATAAAGAAGATCCAGTCATAAAATGCATTTATCATGACATGTAATAATAATAACGCATCTTATGCAGTTTTTTCAAATGACTACTAAAAAAATGATCATGATGATAATGATTACAGTGCGGTGGTAGTGGTAGTGCGAGAATCTTAAAGTTAAGAGATAAAACTCCATACCATATCCACACATATATAAGTTTACATAATGCGTCTCCATAAAAAGGGCTCTGCCCTTCTCTCTTCAAAAATAAAATTCTTCGTCGGTCTCTCGAGTCTGCGCTCGCTCCCTTCTTCTTTTTTTGAGACAAGATTGAAATTCAAGGTCCTGCCCCAATAATGGATATACGCAATGCTGAATTGTGGATAAAAATGATGATGATGGTGGTTTGGATGGTGGTATTGATGTAAAGATGCTGATTGCCTTTTCACGTGATGTGCAACATGTATTTTATGTACATCTATCTATTCATCCCTTTTGGTTTGGTTGGACGGAAAATTACGACAGACGACAACCGCGATCATGATGACGACGAAGAAGGAGGATAAATAATATGCTTACATCATACAAGCAAAAGAGATATTTAATCATGTCATGTCAAGTCAAGTCAGCAGCAGATTTTCATGAACTCTAGTTCCAGCGATGGCTATATGATGGACGGCTACAACATTTCTATGCATTTATTCATTAAAATTACATTATCAACAGTGCAACTTTCAAACATGCAATGTAACACAAGTGGTTGGTTAAAGTTACGTACAGATATATGAAATGGAGTAAGGTAGATATTTCAAAAAAGTTATGGATATGGGTACAAAGGGACATGTTACGCATATTACGTACACATATCTGATTGCATCATAAATCCTGTGAGAAAACTTTTACGGTTATGCGCCAATATCATCATCCTTTTTTAACGCTATTCCTATATGATTATTTAAGCTAGGTTAAGCTGCTTCGTTTTTTTTGCTGTTTTATCTTTCATTCCATCTCTCAGAAATGTAAACGTCCCTTTTTGTGTGTAAACTGTAAATATGTATACTTAGCATTGTGGCGTGGCGTGATTGGTTCAAGGCTAAAATTATAGTTTTTTTTAAAGAAAGCCATTTTATTAGTACCCTAACCGACAGAACGTCTCTTTGTGGTTTATCACCCGAACAAGTCATCTTGATGATGATGGTACAAAACTAATGTGTGTAAGTGATTATGCATTGTCATCTTTTTCAAAACTTGTTGCGTTCTCCAGCAATGCGCAATGTAATAACTCTCCTAGAAAGTAAAGTTCAAAAATCAAATGTAGCACTCTAAACAATTTAAAAATATAAACTCGCGATATTGATAATCTTTATGTGTAACTTGAATGTTCAATGCAAAATTTACAGCAAACTTAACAACTGGATCTAATTACGTCACGTCTGGACTCGATGGATGAACGATCTATCAAAATTCATATTTAACAATTTTCGATTATATTTTATTTCGTCGCTTAAACTTTACTTTACGTATTGCATACGAATTTACGCATGACCAATTAAAAATTCAAGAGAAAAACAAAAAAAGTAATTATCCTGTGTTGTATTTAATACTCTGGGTCATCTATTATATATAACCATTTATAAGTTTTATCGTACCACAGTACCCTTTTTCTTCTTAGTAAACATTTAAAAGCTATTACGTAAGGAAATTCAAGGCGAAACTAAACAAAGGTACATTTATCCATATCAAAGAAAATTTCAAAAAACTGCATCTATGTTTATTACTTGCAGTGTTACAGTTGTAAAGCTGAGAACCGAGTGAGTGCAGTGGTTTAGTTTGGCTAAGCAGTATAAGCTAAGATAAAGATGCACTTTACATCTTATGCATTGTGCCATTACCACCATCATATAACATGCCATGCCAAGGACCATTTTTTTTGTTGATTTCTACCAACTTTTCATCGTATCCTAATCCTAACGACCAACCGTTCTCCTCATCGTCGTCCCTATCCTACCCAAATGTGATTCATTCTGCATATAATGCACATTGCACTGCACGCATAACATAAACACAGAAACGGAAACTTGAAGAAACGCATAATATACAAGAAAAAATTCTCGTATTTTTCTTCTTTTTTATCTACTACCCTCTGCTCTGCTGCACTCTGCACACAGCTTGCATGTATAATTCATACGGGCAGAAATGGATATTATATGGAGCGTATTATATTTCCTTTTCTTCTAAGACTTCTCAAAAGCAGATATCCTTTCTTTTTCTCTCATATAATGTACTTACATATAACCAAAAAGTTTCTCACTTGTCAGCATACATACATACATGCTTAATAAAACTGCATTGTACACACACACATACTAGCAAACTAAAAAAATTTAAAAGTTCACAAGCAGCTATAATTTATAACAATGAGATGTTCATTGTGTACTATTTGCTTATTGTTGTGTTTTATCTTCTCAGCGTAGCTTTTCTATCAACTTGACAGGTATATTTTTGAGTTATGTACTTGATTTTAATGCACCCTATCATCACAAGGCAAAGGGAAGCAAGGTATGAACTTTGTCACGTATGTTTGTGGCATGATGGACAGCAACGGAGCATTATCTCATTATAGGATTTAAAAATACAATTGAATCATGAATGACTCCAATTTAAAAAAATGTTACCTTAAAAGTAAGTTCGCCCGTGGAAAGCTGCTGCAACCACTTTTGTACTTGTCTCCTATGAATCCCAAACTTTCTCGCAGTGGCCCTCTGATTTCCCACACAGTCTGGATCATTTGCAAAGGCATCCATCACCTTCTGCTTAAACTCTGGCCGGAAAATTCTCCTCGAAGCTGACATGTAAATACAGTCTTCATTGTTGTTCCCTCCCACAAGCGCATTTCCAATTCCAGCACCTCCACCCCCTCCTCCTCCAGCTATACTGCCACTTCCGCTATTGGTACTCTGTAGTGATCCCGCAGGGGATCCAGGTGATGGGGATGACTGAATGGACAACGGGTTTATCGCACAAATAATTGCCTCGTCCGGTTCCTCTTGTTTTATCACTAGGTCAGTGGCCGACTCATCTTCCATCATTTCTTCTGTAAAGTAAAGCCATAAAGTAAAAAATGTGCTTGGCTACTTACTATACTACTGGGACAAGAAAATTCATTTTCGTGTAAAGAAGCACATGTTGTACGTGACCAGCTCAATGAAAAATGGAAGACCAAGTGGAAATGAATGAATGAAACAAGTGGCTCATTAATACTAAATTACACAACAGTGCAGTAGGCCAGGCCAGTGGGTACACCAGCCATGCTGGTCATAAGATAATGACATGACACGCCATGCCATTGCCATGAATGATGATGGTACTAGTACAAGCTTTTTATTCTTGACCATTTACATACACTTAACAAGGTAGCTTGACCATCTGATTCATTTTTTAAAAAGAAGTAACGGAAATCGGAGTAAAAATGTAAAACAATCCAATCCAATCAAAATAAATGTAAGCCTCTTATTTATTTTTTTATCAAAATAAGCTCATAAAAATGTAAAGCCAACTAAAAGAACAACGTACGTGATGGATTTGGAGCTAGATGGTCCTCCTCTTCGTCCTCCTCTGCTGCTGCAGTAATAGTTATACTAGTAGCATTGTCGTCCACGTATTCTTCAGAATAATCATTATTTTCCTCGGGAGATCCGGGCTGCTGTTTAATAATAGTAAGGCTTCTCCTTGTACTCCTTGTATTTTTGTTGAGGTAGTTCCCTGAAACCGGTTCTTGGTGGTTGTGATCTTGCCCTCGACGATTATTATTATTTTGTAAGGACGAGCGACTTGAGGAAGATCTAGTTTTCACTCCCACCAGTTCTGCTGGTGGTGGTGGAGACGTCCCTTCACCTCCGGCCATCATCATCATGGCCAATGCTATTTGCTCTAGCTCAGCCTACACAACACAGAAATACATACATATAAAGATTGAATTGGAAATCGAGCTCCTTACTTTTAAGTTTTATGCTGGGCTGATAACAAACAAATGATTATATATTTTTTTTACTTTTTTCATTTCACATTTCTCAGATTGACGTAGGACAAGGAAAGAAAACAATGTCATTTATTTTTAAACCTTTTTATTCCCACAAAATACTTATATGCCAGCGCCAGCTTATATGAACAACTCAAGTCTTATATGATTTGAATTAAATACTTTTAAATATTTATATATGATTTTTTTTAACGAAACAACATACAAGTTCGCTTACCTTTGACTTGGCGGAAGCTGCCATTATCTTTTTTATCTTGTTCCACAGCTGATAACTTCATTAGCATAAATGAGAAACAATCCGATATTCTTTCGGCTTTTATTTTTTCAAAGAACAATTTTCATTCACTTTTTGGACAGGATACAAACTACAACGTTAATTGGCATTTAAATTTAGTATGAATCGTAAAATTGAGTTAATTTTTCCGGTGGTCGGTTCAGTGGTCACTCTCACAATAAGTTGGCGTTCTGCTTTATTGAGGAAGAGTTTATTCAAATTACTCATTTCATTAGACGACGCCTGGCGCCCACAGATGACAGACTTTCACAAGCTATTTAAACTGGCAACGACGGTGGTTGGTTTTGAAATAAACGTGGCATTCGTACAAAGCAAGCACTCCAGTACATTTACTTACATTAGTGCGTATTTTTAGAACGAAGAACTTAGAAAAAAATGCAAATTTTACTCATAATTCATTCATGTCTATTTTTGTACGTAATTTAAATTTAATCACATTTGGCACATTTTGCTGGTACACAGTTCCAAGTATACTTTGTACAGTTTACACAGACCAAAGTCAAGTTGCAGGATTCAGACATGAGCATCACTTCAGTTTCAGACTTTCAACCTTTCTGCACACTATGCAAAATACTTTGTTATCTCTTTGGGCGTCTACAGAACTTTGCTACTTATGCAAGCGCCACTGCCGTTCTCCATGAAAATCGCAAACTCACCACTTTACATACACATCACACATGGAAAAGTATCTCGAGTCAAGATTTTCAAGTTAACTTGACATTAAAATCAAACATTCATACTGGATAATTCCAGAATAATTAGTTATTAATTTCCAGTACATTATAGTAGTGTACCGTTATGCATAAATACCGGTTACACAGTTGTGTGACAAAATCCAAAGAAAGGGTTGAAGTTTCAACACATGTATATGATGATTTGTATACTAAGAAGTTTTTCAATGTCTTTAAAATATATATACTTTTCTATCCTTCAAAATACACTTTTGACTTTTATATAGAAAATATGTTTTAATGTCACAAATTAACATTTCACACAACTTCATAAACACAACACACACACACCAACTTTCCTTTTTTTACGACCACAACCAGTATAGGGAAAATCGTAAAGGGGAAAAGGGTTATCTTGTCTTAGCACTGTAGTAATAATTGATTGATAAATGGTATATATTTTTCTCGTATATGGACATGCTCTAATGTTCTTTTCAAGAAAAGCGATAAAAAAAGGGAGAAGACAAGGCTAAGAGGGAGAGAGAGAGTCTAAGGGCAAAAATCGTTTAATTAAAAAATATTGCCTTCTTCCTTTCCTTCTTCTTGCTAGTCAGTTGTCGCTTGTCGTAAACTGGATGAAGTGCCTATTCCATTTTTCTTCTTCACAAAAAAACAAGTCTTCAGGCGACTTGACTACTTAAAACTGCACATCGTCATTATAATATGTACATCACTATCACATCAACAACACCACCATAACATTACCGTACAACTTACTCCAATAGATATACTACGTACGTGATATTTCCAAATGGAAAGAGCAAAATAGCCCTAGAGGGTCAAACAGGGTTGTTGTTTGTTAGTCATATGTACTTTTGGTACGACGCATTTATGCATAAATATATTATCAGTATACCTACTTTATATAAACAATTTAAAGAAGTGAAGAGAAGCGCATATACCTAAAAATCCAATGTGTGTTTTTATGGTTTATATGAAGATCATCATCGTCATCAGCAAAAGCAGAGGGTTGAGCTGTTATGAAGGACTTTATTATACATACTAGGTTTACTACTGCTTCGATTTTAGTGTCTCATCCTCATCATCTCATCACGGTATCATCATCATCTTTTCATATACCAAAAATCCAATACTAACCGATATACTACCCTGGTCCTATGCCTATGGTCTTTAGCGAGAAAAAAAGGTACCTTTTCATTTGAGATATCGAGATGCACTTTTCTATGCAGTTTAGCAGCAGTGCAGTAGTGGACGGATTCCAAATTCCAAATCCAATCCAGAGCAGTAGTAGTAGCATAACAGCTTAAAAGAGAGCTTGTTTTTCATCATCATCATAATATTTTCGGTAGAGTGCCATAGTGCCATTGCCATCATGTCAGTGCAGTGCTGCTGCAGTTTTTGTAGAAAGATGTGGGGTTGATCTGTTGTTGTGGCTCTGGTCTGGCTCTAAGGATGGAGGTGGAAGTAAAAACGTAGTAAAGTGTGAATATAAAACACACACACGTTTAACATTGCATTGTTGAGAGTGCAGCAAAGAATTTTCTATTGCACAGTCGTAAATGTGCATATAAGGCCATACATGTATAGGAAAAAGTGCAACTCTCCAAAAAAAAATAAGCCAAGAGAAGGGGTGGAGATGGGAAAAGGGGATTTAAGAAGGAAAAAGGAGCCTTATGCGCTTATATATGCACATGTACACATATAAGTATGCAATATAATATATATATACATTGGTATACCAATTGTTGTGTTTTGTAGAGTTTCCTTATAAGGTGCTATATGGCTCTTGGAGAATAGTAAAATGCGTGTTATACTTACGCATATAGCACAAAATTTGGTTTTAATGCTTGCATTGCGTGCATACAATAATATGTACCAACAGTGCAATCCAAGAGTGCAATATTTAGTGAAGAAGGAAATACTCCAAATCATGCAACGTAAGGGTAGGTTAGGTGAGCCAGATGCATAATGTATGATGAAGATGATATGATGATGGCGTTGTTGGATGTGGTAGAGATGTTTGCTCATGGCGCAAAGAAAAAAAACCTGGGATCGGCTATGAGCTGTTATCTTGAATATTTTTGTGTTGCCACATTTGTAAACGTACATTTGCACTATATATTATCCTTCCAGAATAAGAAGACGGAGAAGAAGAGTATTACGTTTTGTGGCAATCTGTCAATGTGTAAATATGTACAATGTTTGTTATATAGTTTATGGCTAACAAGATGTTATATGGAATGGTGGTACGCTTTATATGTGAAAATTGATGGTTTGTGTTAAACTGTGAATATATGATGATGTGGGATGTACATGTTTTTATTACTAAAGATGATTGTTAAAAAGTTTTTGAAGGGACTCTTTTGTATAATTTTCAAAAATTGAATGTCGCTTCGCTCCGTCCGTCCGTCCGCCTGTCGCCTATTGCCTATTTGGTTTTATGCTCAATGAACCATCATAAAGAACAGGAAGGCTGTACATGCACACAAAGTAAAATGGCAATAATAACATCCAATTTAATTTAATATTACGTACTTACATATAAATGATATATAATGTATGCGTGGTGGTGAAAAGAAGCGATGATCATCATATCAGGAAAAGGGGTTGATTGGTAAAAATTTGATGACTACGGGGGTGCATTGTGGCCGTGACATGGCGCACTGGCACTAGCAGTGTGTTTGCTATCCATTGTTTCAATCAATAACATATTTTCAAGTGCTGGATCATTTTTAGCCAGATATAACATATATAACATGTATTTTTATCAATTATGCTTTATAGATCATGCTTCGCATATATAAAACTTTGTACTATGAGTAATTATAGCAATTTATACTGTACCAAACCATCAAAGCTGTTCTAGTTACCACTCGAAAAATCTAGCCTCAATTCTCAAATAAGTATCATCACGAATGTCTGTTATTTTTTTACGAAACCTTAACCTAAGCCAAAAAAGCAACTCTCATCTCAACAGAAAACCAACTGGAAGAAGGGAAGTTCAATGTTGTTGTTTCATAACAGAACATCAGCAGCAGCAGCGGAAGGAATAATCATCTTTTAAATCTCTGATCTTTGTGTATCAATAGAACAGAGACGCAGAAAAAGTAAAATGCAAAGCTTGTTGCATTGCAAGCAGTTGCATTGCAATGTTACGCATCTTTTGAAAATTGTAAAGCCAGAAAATAAAGTTATGCATATATTTTTTTTCTTCGTGTGTATATTTTTACAGCGATAGGTTTTTAGTAGGTTGGCTTTTTTCTGGTTTATCTGTCTCTGTTTGTTATCGTTTCACACGCATAAAAGAGTTTTCAAATGGGAATTATGTATTTGCAGACACTCACAAATTCCAAAGGAATGTTAATACCTTTTGAAGTGCCACTGACAGTCAGAGAACTGAGAAAACGGACTCATGTTCATTTTATATTGCCAATGCATTGCCCCCCACTGCACTAAAAATGCTCATATATTTGAATGCACATGCATTTTATTCTATTCATCTCATCGTTTGTTCCATGCAACATAAATATGTATGCAATCCTCGAAAAAAAGTCAGCGTTTTTAGTAACAAACCAACTTTACACAGTTTTATCTCTCTTGTCATTTTACACACACATTAGTATATTTTCAAACTTGAATGGTAATATTGTGCATAAAACTATTATACTACTTTGGGGATCTGTTCATGTGCATATATACCTATTTCATAAATATGCCTTTGAGCAAAGCAAACCAAGGAAAATATGGTGCCTAACAAACTTGACGTTGAAAAGACAAGACCTTGAAAAAAGTTGTAATCTCTATTTGTTAAGTAAATTCAACAGCTCTCTCTCTCTCTCTCTCCTCCGAAAAAGGGAAACAAAATAGATTCTTACTTCATTGCAATGCGATGCAGTTGCAGTACATTTATAAGCATATAAGCGCCGGCTCATCACATCACATTTTACAATAAATAGTTATAAAGCCCTTAAAAACTGGTCTTTTTTTTGGTAATATGGTGCTATAATGTCAAGGATAAAGAAAATGCGAGGAAGATAACATATTATGCTTCTTTTTTCTCCTCTTAAAATTTTTCTTAATGTTTGTTGCGTACCCTTTTTCAAACTTGTCTTGGAAAAAGGTCGTTTTTTCACATGTTGCAGTATAAATTAAAACGAAAATAAAAATAATGCATTTTTCTGCCCTTCATTTCCTTCAAAATGTCTTATTGCTTGAGGGACTATAAGGCGAATCACAGAGAGGGAAGGTAAAAATGCATAAGAACAAGTTATTATATAGCTATGCTTATAGAGCCAACAACAACGCCATCAATTTAGAAGAAGAAGGGTCCTCCAAAAAGAAGCCAATGAAGAAGGGTCCGCGTTCGTTCCGTTTGCACAATATAAATTCTTCATTGTCATGTCATATTGTTGTACAAATGCGATAATGCAGTTTGGTAACAGTTGAAATTTGAAGACGAGACTTTGAGGTCTACTTCGCTTCTTCAAAAACCAACTTATTTGCTGGAAGGAAAGAATATAAAAAATGCTTGTCTGTTTTTGTTCCCTTCCTTGCATGATTACATTACATATTGCATCTCTCTCTTTCTTCTCGCTTAATTTATTACAGAAATAATAACAGCGTCTTTTTTTCTATAAGAAAAAAGTCTTATAAGAAATTGTACACTTCGCATCATCATTATCATCATCATGCATCACAGTCAAAAAAAAATCAAGTCCCTTAAAGAAAACCCTTTTTTCCTGCGCAATAATACTCACCAACCACCACCGACCACGGCGGTTATACTAGTTGGCATGAAGGCAGAGAGGAACAATAATGGATTTGTGATGAATAATTCCTTCATTTTCATTCCTTCTAAAAATCCAAATCACTATCTCTATAAATATATTCGTTATAAAAATATAATGAGAATGTACGAAACTATGCATAGTCAAGTTGCTTCTCATGTTTTTCAGCACATTCAACTTCACATTCCCAAAGTCCCCCTCTCGAATCATCTCCACAGCCCTCAGCAAAGCTACCCTCGTTTTTTTTTGTTAGTTTGGCTGACAAAAAAGGGCTTCTTCTATCGTCTTACCAATTTTCTTGAAGAAGCTAAGCAAGAAGTGGTCTTGCAATGCAATGCAATAGATTAAGAAAATTCATGAGATGCCTTCTGCTGGACTTGGATGGATGGAATATAGAGTGCCATATAGTGTAATGGACACTGAGACTGCATTTTGATGTTGCTGATGTTTCCCTCTCCACTGCACGCACAGGTTACCTTTTGTTGTGATTATGATTGTGTGAATATACTTTGCTACTTTTCATTCTTTTCAGGTTTCTCTCTTAACTTTTTTTTGTTTGTTGTGTGTGTGAATTGGGAAATGCATCGAGAAGGGACGGTACGAGATGATGGGGATGAAAAAATGGAAATGATGATGATAATAAATGTGAAATGTCTAAATTGCTGTTGAGCGAGAAGGTGGTTATTGTATTGTGGCGGTGGAATTGGTGGAGAGTAGTCTAATGTTTCTTGTACGCCAACTTTTTGAAGTAGAATGCTGATGGAGCATGACGTATTTTAATGTGATGAATGCTTTGCTTCCTTATTTTCTTGTGATGGGATCCGATGTGATGGACTTCCTTAGATTCGGTGCAGGGTGCAGGTAATATTGTATGCGTGTATGTAAGTAATCATTAAAATGAAGAATGTCTGCAAGGGAAAATATGGAATTAGTTCCACTTGACGAAGGTAAAATAGATATGCAAGCATAAGCAAAACATCCCTGCGCTTTTCTCGGAGTTGTTGATTTACGGTAATTGTGATTATGATTTTGAATATTTTAATTGCTTAGAGGGCAACTGCGACTGCGCTCACCGCTCTAATTAGTTTGCATTGACAACTCATGCATGCATTCAGTCACATTGTAATCATGTCATGTCACACAATTCACAAAAACCTATATGGTGAATGAAAATCAGTCCATAGCATACAAACATATAAACAAACTTTAACCTTGACAAGACGCAAACATGTCGATATGAACAATGCAGCCCGTTTTCGATTTTTTGAGATTGATTATGTTTATAGGGTTAAGTTACCAGCTTGGGTAAGCCATCATTCCCCATCAAATCACAAATCATTTATGACACATGCAAAACAAATCAAGTAAAAAATATTATTGAAGACAGTAAAAATATTTTGTACGATAACGAGAGATAATGTTTATTTATGCATTACCCACATAAAAAAAGAACTTTGATGGAAAACAAAATTAGCTCGACAAAAATAATTTCTCGAAGAAATCATGACACAACAAAACTACATGATAGAAAAAATTATTTGACAAAAGTCAATCCTCTTGAAATTGCCAACTTGAAACTTTCTTCGTCCCGTTATAAGCAAGTGGTCAATGACCGGTAGCCATCCATCATCCTGACTCAACACAACTCAATCATGTTTTATGCTTTTGAGCGCTGGAAAGTAATCATCAATTCGAGACTTCCTTTTGATCACCAACTTTGGCTCACAGTTAGACTCTGATGGCCCTACAGCAGGTGCTTCTGTTGGCTGCTTTTGAGAATGGCTGTCCATGTCCACCTCCATCTCAGATGGCTTGTTTCCGACAACGGTCAGCAGCATTTCACACTCCAAAGCATTTCCATCTTCATACGCTGGACTGACATTGAGATATTCTTGCAATTCCTCTGTCCATATATCACTTGTAGATTCTGGTGCACTCTCAAGAAAGTCATCCACAGACACGTCCATTTCTGCAAGGAATTTCTATTGAAATCATAAAACGAAGAAACGTGAAATTACTAAACTTCAATTTTTAACGCACTAGAATTTTTCCTCAAAAATTTGTTTACATCACAGTTTACCTCAACATCCTCATCAATTGACTTGGATGACTCCAGTACAAGACCCTCTTCATCAGCAGGAATAGGCTGAGCAAGTTTTGGCGTCAATTCCTCTTCAGGTTCTTGGTAAATCTCCGCTATGACCTTGAGGTCATCTTCAGTCTCAAGAAATTTCTCCTTTAGAGCTGCCACCACTTCCTCCAGCGCTTTTGTTTTACACTCAAATCCTTCCTTTCGAGCTGCAGTCACGGCCTCCAGCGCCTCCGTTTGACACTCCAATCCTCGAACTTTAACTTTCGAATTAGCAATCACCTTAAAATCCCAAGAAAGAAAAACGATTAAGAATTCATCACCTCTAAATTTACAAATTTACATTTCTTATAAAAATATGTAATTAATAGATTACCTGATTTAAATCATCAGTGATGCCCAGCCATTCACGCAAATCCTTTGTAGACACCTCCATTTTATCTGCTAGTTCCCGGATATGCTTTGCATTTCCAACACTCAAAACTCTCCTATTGGAGTCTAGGTCCTTTTTCAGCATTCCCAGAATGGAATCCTTTTGCACCCCAGTTAACTTCACACTTGAAGAACTTTCAGATCGAGTTTCATGGTCTGAACAAACGCTAACCTGGAAAATCAAAAAAAAATTAAACTGCAACTTATGTAAATATAAAATAAAACTGTTGATTTATATTAAATTATTTACCTCGTTCGAATCATTAGTGATCTCCATCAAATTAAGGGTTTCCTCTGGAATTGGAGCCACATCCACCTTGTCCCTTGATTCCGGTGTGCCATCTTCTGCAACATTTTCACTGGAGCCAATAACGGTGGCGAACATTTCCACAGTGGAATCAATCTGCTCTTTAGTTAAATAGCAGAGCGCAAAGATCTAAAATGCAAAATCAAAATAATCAAAGCTAATTATAAAATGTCTTCCCAAATTAAAAAAATACTGATATATGAATATATATTAATAGTAAAACACACCTCATTCAACTCATCCGTGATTCCCAGCCAATCACACACCACAAAAGAAGGCACCTTCATCTTCTTCGCTAGCTTCATGATTGACTCTGAACTTGCAATGTTGGTAGCATCCTTACTGAAGCGTAGGTCTTTATTCAAAACTTCCAAAATGGAAATCCTTTGCGCTTCGGTCAACTTGACATTCAGACGAGTTTTAGTGCGGCGTGTTCTGCCAGAGACGCGAGGTTTCTTTGCAGGGGATTTTGCTTTGAAATCCTTCAGCTTCCAAGTATGCTTAGGAGTCTGATTACTGTAATATTAGAAAATAAAAATAAATAATTATTTTAGACTGATTAATTAATTTAAAAAAAGTTAACTTAAAATAATTAGGGGAAAATACATGTATTTATAGCTTACCGAGTACTCCGTGGGGCGCGTGACCGAACTAACCGTCCAAGAAGAGGTTTGTTCTCCATTTTTACGATTTCCAGTGTCCAAACACCAAAGCAGCGCAATCAAAGAGTTAGAAACGGTTTGTAAAGAGCAATCTATAATTACGAACTGTTCCAAAACTTTCCAAAAAATTGTATTTCCGAAATACGAACAAATTTGTTGCTCAAGTGGATATTTAACAACGGTTGGATGTTAAGGGAGCGAGTCTCCAAACAAGAATAATGGTTTGACTCTGGACGCCCGGGTATATATACGTCCCTGAAACAAAGGAAGTTATCAAAAATATTTTGGAGACTAATTTTTATCTTAATATTTTTAATTTATTCTTATTTAAAAAATGGTTTTGTTTAATGCTATTTTCAAACTGTAAATGAACTCGATTTGATGATTGTCTTTATTAATCAAACTAGTGATTTTGCCAATTATATTATGCATGCATCTTCAAACATCTTAGAAAAAGGATTTTTGAGTACTTTATCATGTTTATAATTTCAGAAAACAAATTACAAGTTAGTTGTTATATTTTGTTCCATTATTGTCTTCTTTCAAAATGCCAAACTGAACTTCGACCCTAAAAGTGCATAAGTTGTACAGTACAAACGGGCGAATGAAGCAGATTAAACAAAAAGAAAATTTATAATGATTTCTTTTTTCATAACTTTTCGGTTTTATTTTTAAATATATTAAATGCCCATCAATTATAAATATCAAATGAATTGATAAAATACCCTATTGGACTTCAATATATTCTCTACACATTCAATAAAATAACTATATTAAATCTATACATGTTTAAAATATTTTGGAAACAAACCATGAAATAAACTTAAAATATTAAGATTAAAGATAAAACTTTTGTTTACTTTGGGATTTGCAAATTGTGAATGAGTTCGATTTCATGGATATCTTTAGTGTCATTCATTTTTTGGTCAAAGAGATTGAATTTTACTTATAACTCAAATTTTCGCGGACTTGCCGTCTGCTTTTTCAAGAGTGAACAAAAAATCAAAAAATCAAAAAATCAAAGAACTGGATATCTTTGCCAGTCATCATAATAGTGATTCTTGAAGTCTGCATACATATTTAAAGACACAGGAATTTTAGGTACTTCATCAGGTTTATAATTCTAGCAGAAAACAAATTTTTAGTTGGATGTTGTATTTTGTTCCTTTGCCTTCTTTCGAAATTTGAAATTGAACTTTGACACGAAAAGTGCATGAATTGGTAGAATATACATAAATCACGACTTCGTTCATTTATGCACGGAGTGCAAATCGCAAGAGCAAAGTGCAAACGAAGTGCACAAATTCAAAAAGAAGTGGATTTTTCATATTTTTTATAACTTGTCGTTTTTAATTTTAAATTTAAATATGTAAATTCTACTAAATTATGTTTAGTCATATGCATTCTTGAGTTTGAAGAATTTTGGTGATTTGTTCTACAGTGAAAATACAATCTGGATGAATCTGGAAGTCAATGAAAATAGTATCTACCCATTCAATAAAATAAGTACGTTTATATATGTCCGAAATATTTTATCGCTTTAGAGAATGAATATTATTTAATTTTAATTGAAATATAAAGTTGGAAGTTCCTTTTTTTAGATGAAATGCCATGTACATCGGAACTCGGAACAATAATATGCATAGACTCATATAATTTGTTTGATACCTCTATGATAATAGGTATGCATATAATTCACCAACTCTATAACTTTAGCTGAATTTACTGATTTTAAGAAAAGCGAATGCTAGTTTCCATTTTATGCAATTAGTTCATTCTAGTTATGCAAATTGATTCATTTTTTCATTTCTTAATTTTTTCCTGCGTGGGTGGGTAAAGTTTACTTTTATGTTTTTTATTGCTTATTTATCTTTAAAAATGTATACACCCATCTTAGTACAAAGCTTGCCGAGAAAATAAAATTCAACTCTTCTACATACACTCCAGCAATTCTTGATTTTTCACGCTTAAAACTACATCATATTACTAAAATGTTTCCTCCATCATCCATCATATTTTTAAAACTTTTTATGATATGCATACATGCTACCGGAAACGATTTCTAGAATAGGAGCAAATAAAATTATTTTCTTCTACTCCATTCACTCCAACACACAACCCACCAAATAGGTATACGAAGTTAGACTGCTCTTTGATCCATCTGGGACTGCAGTAGTAGCTTGGCAACTTTGTACAAACTTTGGCGTTACCGGGAATTTGACTTGGATACAATAATAGGTAAGTTGGTAGGTGGTCAAACTCATAGTGGAATTCTATGGTCAAACTGATCATTTTGGACATGTTGGCTTGATGTGGTGAGTGCATTACCCGAGAATTTACTTTCACCATCTGTCAAGTGCTGTATTTGTCTTGACATGGTCTTACCTGACAGTAATTTATCAGGTGTCGCAAATTGAACGGATTAATTAAATAAATAATGCATCATAATAAAGACATGTATTTTACATATAAAAAGCCATGGTTAGCGGAAACCGAAAAAGAGTGGAACCCCAGCGAAGACAACATGAAGTGTATCCTAATTTGGATTACTACGACTGGTCCAGTGCCGATGACCTGAGTGCATTGGCTTATGCATTGAGGAAAGTAAAAAAGAGTGACATTTCAAGACTGTGTGATAACCATGAGATTGAGTTTATTGAAACGAGATTTGAGGATACTTCCAGAGTTATTTTCAAGGTTTGTACAATGTTCACACTTGATTTTATGTGAATACGATGAAAATTATGGAATATTTTACTGTATTTTGCCTGTGTGAATATTTACATTACAGGATTTGGAACAACTCAACCTACCTCTTCTACAAAGAGCGTACAAACGACCTTTAAAATCTGACATTGTTGCCATTCAAGGAATAAGAATTTCCTCTGCAATTTCAAATAAATCTGTAATTATTCAAGGCATTAGACGAAAAATTCCATCAGAAAATTCAGAAAGTATTCCAACAATTGAAGAAATTTGGGATGCTGGTAACCCACCTGTCAATAATACTATCAAACAAAGCAGTAGTACATCTCGTCATACAACAATAGCCAAGAATGCAGTTTCTCCAGCAGCTGCAGAAGAAATTCAAACTCAACAACGCCAGGAAAATGGACAAGGAAAAAGTAAAGCTGGTGGCGGCCGTCGTGGTGGTGGCATCTGTAGAGTGACCTGAATAAAAAATACAGAGATCACCATAATATTTGCGAACGGGTTTAATTTATTGGCTATCTGTCATATCATTCGCAAGCGGAGCAATTGGAATTTTCCACTGTCACTGGAACAAGATGAGAAGAAAGAGTGGAACAGTTGTGATTGAATAGTGGGAAAATCACCACCGATTGGAACGACAGATCGCGCTACTAAATCAGATTGATGACATGAAATGACGATGATGATTATGCTAATAACTCAAGGTGTCTTGGAGTGGAGTTCCAAATGTGTCATATGAATGATTGCATGCAAAATTGCGAAAAGTTAATGGCTATGGATCTTTTTGTGTGCGGCTAAAATTATTTGGATCTTTGGGACTGTTTTAAATTGGGTGGATAAACTTCGTCGTAGTAGTGGTTGCGTCGCATTATCATGAGTTGGTTAAGGTGTTGCATGTAGAATTCACAGTCTATTTATCTAATTATCTAAGATGATGCAAATGACCTCCGGCACTTGACCACGTTCAAGTTCAGCAAATAATTTTACAAATTGTAAATAAATTACCACATGTTAAATAATTGTTTGTAAACATGCTGAATAATTACCGTTTTGATTGCTAAAAATATTTTGTGGAATACAAAAAATGAATGTTTATTTTCTATTGTTTTGAGGTCTCATGGAATGAATCTATGCAAATTATAAATGTTTTTGAAATTAGAATATATTATAGTTTCTCTTTCTTGAAAAATAAACGTGTGAATTGTTATTAATATAAAAATACGTGATGTTAACTTAATTTATTTAATAAAAAAAGTTATTGAATTTCAACTTTCAACACAAAAAAGAAGACTGAATTTACTTTTTTTAATGACTATACATAACTAACATTATGTTGAATGTAACGTTTTGATGAAGGGGTCAAGTAAACAAGTACATAATGCGATGTGATAAATTCGTAATATTATTATTTTAGCACAATATTCATTTCAACATTTCATTTCATTTCATGTTGATAATCTTCATCTTGGCAAAAACATTCTCACACGACTCGTCCACGACTGTGTTGAATGAAAGGCAAATGAAGTTCAAATTATCATGTTTAAAAAAAATTGTTTGTATTTTTTCGCACACTTCTAAATTTTACAGTAAAAAAAAGTGGGTCACAGAATGCGTTATATCATTTCATAGTGTCATAAAGTCATAATATAATGCACTGCTAAAAGTATAAAAGTTTGGAAAATAATGTGTAAATGAGGAAGACGATAAATAAAATTACAAAGGTGGTTGGGTTTTCGACGTTGAGAGATTATTCCATAATGCGCAATATGTATTGAGAACTGTATTGTATTAAGTACTAACGAGGACAGTATATTAATTTGACGAGTTAATGAAGCCTAAGCAATCAGTATTCTACTCTTACCACTTCATCACAGAAAATGTACCTCCAGATTCCTAAGATGTAAGAATGATTGAGAAAGGGTAGGCGACTTGCTGGCGATTGGTAAAAAAAGTATGATTAACTCAAAAAAATATTTAATTTTTGGTTGCCCATCATCTCATCTTTGTAGTCAGTATGCGATTCTAACTCGTCGAAAACAGTACATTTAATTTAATATAGGCGAGGGATTTAATTTTATTCAGATATCCAGTGGGGGTACCACCGTACATCAATCAAGGTACATCAACTCTTTAAATAAAATAGAATGTTTGCGTGTCTGTCCGTCCGTATAGTGTAGCATTGTAGCATAGCGAATGCAAGCAATTCGATAGCGAGTTTGTTACGCAATATGTACGTTGTATTCGTCATTTCCATATTCATGCACAAACTATGTTAATCTTGCATTTAACACACGATCGGAATAAATAAGCTAATTATATCTATTGTAAGTAGAAATTATTTAAATCGTTAGTGCATTAAAAGAAAGAGAAAGGAACACCAGTAGCTCTTTTGGGTAAAATCCATTTGTGCATTTAACAGTTAATCAATTTCGCTCAAGGGCTGTCATTAAGGCTCGAATTCAGAATATAGCCAAAATTTGAGAAGCTGAATTTGGATTTATCAGAATAAGAACCATATTTAGTTAGAATTGATTTTTGGCCTTTTACTACTATTAAGAGGAATCCCAAATTATACAAATGAATAGTTGGCAGACTGAAAGTCGGAACTCGAGTATTATTTAATTTTACAGTTCTAATGACTATATTTCGAAGTGATAATTTTCTAGAGCATGTGATTAGAAGAACATTTTGTCACTACGTCTCTTTACGTATCTAAACTCAGAAAATACGGTAAGATTAAAATATGGCATTCATAATTGAAGCACAACTGAAGGGCAGCTATGATATCTAGACACCGTTGAATTTAATTTCAACGGCATGGGCTCCTAGTAATATACATTTTACTAAACTATATTGGGGTAACGCAAGACATTACGTGAATCATCATATCATTTCAACAGTATATCTAGATTAGCTATCACTGACCACCTTTTACCAGAATCGTGCCATTTGCATTTTCCACGTTATATAAATAGAAATACGTACATCAAACAACTCAATAAAATGTAAAAAAAACAATAATAATTTGACTTTTTGTCGTAAACTTTACATTAGAAGTGGATACATTTGGTTGAATCTGGATTTAGCAAAGTAATTGGAACACAAAAATATCAAATTTACTGAAAATGTCTGAGTCAGGATGTTTTTTATTTAAACTTGATTAAAAACAGTGAAATAGGCAGTCATAGGATAAAAGCTGTTTGGTTCATCCAACCTCAGCTACTGGCCAATAAAAAGCTCAAAATACTCCAGAGGCTAAATTTATGAAATGTATAAGTTCTATTTAGGATTACTGGATAGGTTATCATTTCATCATGATTAGAAAGGAATATCAAAAAGAACTGGACGTTGTCTCTTTTTTCGTAAACATCTTATCATATCATGGCGGAAAGCGACGCCAGTCAAACGACAACTGTCATCGTCAGTTTTTCCTCTTTAAGCACTTAACAAGGTTAATTGCCAGAATATCAATTAAAACGGTTTGCTGTTAAGGTGAAGAAGGGTATGTTACCAAAATAGCAGCTTCTGCGCTACACAGTTGGCCCAGGCCCCACCTCTACAATAGACTCTTCAATACAGCCACTTGGCTTGGTACAACTGCACTTTGGTAAAGATTATCATTAAAATACCACAACAGAACAAAAACATAATTAATTTTAACTAAATATACGTGGCAAGCATTGACATAAACGTTTTTACGCTCATTAACATGCATATAAATTTTATAATGTTCAATTCATAACAGAACTACTGTAAAAATACCAGATAACAAAATATGATTTTTTTACTAATCAAAATGACATTTAAAACCTTTAACATTTAACAAAACGAGATAATAAGGAAATTGCGGTACTCAACAAAAAGTTAAATGTGACATTTTGTCAAAATGCACAACTTCCTCATAAACTATAAGGTAGTTCGTCAAAGTTAATTAAAGTCAAAAAGTTACGAAAATCAGAGATTATACACACAACGCCCATTCGGTTTACTATTGATAACGAGTGCATTTTATCCAGCCAGAATAACCAGATACATATAATCTCAGTTCAAAGTGCACACGTGACGTAAACCACGTCAATTAAGAGACAAGAAAAAAGAAGCATGGATAATTTTTTACCGCTGGGCGCTGATCATCTTATTCCTGTGCGAAATTAAAATATCACATTACCCTTCCCTCATTTTAATCTTTTTAATAATTAATTAGCGAACTATAAACTGTAGATTAAAAAAAGAATAAAGCATGCATAAAAATTAGATTATAATTTCAATGTCAAATATTTTAATGATTGAAATTGAAACATTGAAAGTTGAATTTTAAAATAAATCTTTTTTTCTCAGACTATGTTTCATTTCAACAAGACATGATAATCCTTAAGTTATGGTCTATGAAGTGATACTACTGAAAACTAGACAAATTTATGAAAGCACTGAGAGTATATCAGACAAAACCGATAATTATTGGTTTAGTTAGTTAAATATGACTGTCTTCGTCTAGCAGTCCATGCATGCGTCTGGTTTAGGGTGACATGACGCAATACACATTTCGTTTTTCTGAATGCAATAATGCTACTTCCTTCTTTCATGTTTACTTACACATCTCTAATTTTAATTTTATAATACGATAACTTAACTTTTAACTGATGAGATGTAAAATCTTCATCATTCAATTCAGATACAGATAAAGGACCTCCTTCAATAAACCTTTTTTGTTTTTGTTTGCGCAGGGAAAGACGTCACTAGCTTTTAGCTTGTATGGCTTGTTGAAAGCTTGAACAAAACTGATAAGGATATATATTTTTAACTGTCTTTTCTCTTCTTGATCCTTCTTCTTAAAAGTCATTGGTCGTACAGAACTAGAACTGGACTGGACCTTCTTAACCAAATGAAGTGTTTATTTGTAAAAATAACAACAGTAAAAGTTATACCCTTATAGCTTTCAGCAGCATCACAATTACAGATAAATAAATCATCCATTAAGATTAAGGAGATTAAAGAAAAGTCATAAGTTCACAAGTTTTTCCTTTGTTTTTGTCTTTAGTAAAATTACTCATCATATTGACATCAGTCAGTCACACAGTCAGCACATCCAATCCAATCCAGAGAATAAAAGCTATAAAAGTAAGATGAGACTTTAACCACGTTGATCAGTCAGTTTGTGAAAATTCATGAAGATTATTCACGAAGCCCACACGCTTGCCAGAGGAACCAAGACATTAAAAAGTACTACACGAGGAATTCATAGAGAGACCATGGCTAAGCTGCACTTGCAGCAGCCAAAATAAAAAAGAGAGACATTTTTTACCATTAAAAAGCGAAGGAGAGAAGCTTACATGTCATCTCACATGTGTTTCCTCAAGTTACACCTCAGCACCTCAACCACAGATAAATATTTAGGTACCCAGTCACCAGTGTGCACCATTTAGCAAGATAATTGGTTTATAAAGTGAAGTTCATCTAGATAATCTTATATATTCAAGCCTGAGAAAATAAAATAGAAACAAGTCAAGTCGCTTTACATAAAGCTTACTTACATAAATTAACTTAAAAAACAAAGACATTCAGATTCACATAAAACGACTCCAACAATAAAGATAACAAGGTCAGCTATTCTCAAGTAACAAGAAAATAAAGTCAAGTGATCAAAGTCATAGTGCCATCCTTGATCAGATCAGATTATTGCCATACACGCAAAGCGAGTGTGAAGTGTCACAAAAAAAGATAATTGTGCAGTGACAATTTATTTATAATTTTTTATTTTCAACGAGGCAGCCCAAGCTGCTGGATCATGCAAATCCGATTCTTAAATATTTTTGCCCAGCGAATCTCCTCCTCCACCACCTCAAAGTCAACTTGTGTCAGAACTACTCAGGTCAGTTTTTCAGTTAACCAACAAGAGACGAAAAGTGATTATTACAGTGAAGAGTTTTCTAAGGGAAGAACTAGTAGTTATAATCAGTGTGAGAAGACTAGTAGTGATTCCAGTGATTTACCAATCAGTAGTAAAACCACCAAGAAAGAAAGTTCAGAAAATCATAGAATGCCGATTTGTGCTGCTGTTATAGCTCATCGACATATTTACCCTGCGGGAGGTGCCGGTGCCAGTACTTGCGCTGGATCTTCAGAAAGGTCCAGCTTTGCTACTGGTGGAGGAGGAGCAAGTTTAAGGCTGACAAATGCCTTAAATATTTTGCCCCCACCGTTATTGGGAACTGCTGCGATTAAAAAGACAAGCAGCAGTAGTAAGTATTCTGGAACTTCTGGTCATTTCACTGGATCTTCTTCAGCGACTCATACCGCCGGTGCTGTGGTTGGAGGAGGAGTTATCATAAATGGAAAAGGGCATAGGGGACCCTTTGTGGAGTTGAAGCAGCTTAGTTACTTTTTGAATAAGGTGCCAAGTTCGGCTGTATTGCAGGAGTCCCGTCGTCATTATGCGAAGGGCAGGGATAAGCCGAAGACAAAGAAGTCGAATGTGGCTATCAATGAAAATGAAATGGGGGAGGTGATTGATGTGGAAGGTTTTAAGAAGCATTTGAACAAGGTGGTGGAACAGATGAAGGAAGAGTTTACATCACAGTTAAGCATACGTGGAGCCGCCGGTAAGCATATTACTTAAATTGATTACATGAGTTATTACTAAATAAAAGGGATGATTTTTATTGAATTAATTTTTAAATGTTTTTAGGAGCATTGGAATCATTACAAGTTACGTTTGATGGTGAGACGTACCCACTTCAAGAACTTGCCCAGGTGGGCAGGAAAAATCCGCAGTTGGCCGTGTTGAATTTGGCTTCACTTCCGGATGCAATTAAACCGGTACTACTGGCGATTGAAAACTCTGGAATGAATTTGAATCCCCAACAGGAAGGAACAACCATTTATGTGCCTTTGCCAAAGTATGTAGGACAAATTATGAAAGTCATGAAAAATGATTATAAATAGGCCACTTATCATTTTTTAATGCTTTTTGTAATTTTTAGGGTGACCCGAGAGCACAGAGAAATGCTTGCCAAAAACGCGAAAGCTCTTTTCATGAAGTCGAAAATTGCAATGCAAGCAGTTCAGAACAAATATGTGAAGCAGTGCAAAAACCACAAAGATTTGTCGGAAGATTTGGTGTTTGGTGTACAGCAACAGGTATGCTTCTCGAACTAAATTTTTGTACATTCATTAATTGGCGTGTTAAACTGATTTTAGAAAATTTGATTTGATTCTCTGTAATGCGTAGGTTATGAAGTACACTGACAGCGTAATTGTGGAAGCCGAAAAGTTGATGGTGATGAAACAAAAGGAGCTTCTGGAGAACAAATAGTCTCAAATCTCAGCAGTGATCTCACAAATTCCATGTTACATCATAACAGCATGTCTAATTAAATCAGTTAATTACAGTCAATCAAAAAATAATTAACTATACTTAACAGTAAATTGAGTAGATTTTTATGATAGTGAACTCCAATTTTGTAGTCTATTTTTAGAACCACATCACAATTATCAATATGATCTTGTCAAAATACAAAAGGTTAGAGTTAAGAATTGAATCAATTAAATTTAATGTACTGAAGTACTGGGGTTAAGTTTAAGTTAAGGTACGATTAGGACAATAACTGGAGAGAGAGAGAAATAGAGAGGCAACAACGAAGAAGATCGATAACTGTTAATTTAACATTCGTTATTGCCAGTTTTGTAAATAGATGTACCTTTATATGCACATTATGGTATTTAATTATAAAAAATCTAAATAAATGTATGAGAAATATGTTGGGGATGAGATAGTGGTAATTGTAAATTTTTAAATAAATCACTAAGATGAATATATGTTTCGTTAAAACTTATATAAATTCTGCTTAAAATGATATGAAAACTACAAAGAAATAAAATAAAAATAAAAAAGATTTCAAAAATTAAAATCAGGATTTGAGAAGAACTTGAATAATTATTGAATTTCATCCATCATTGATTTCATGGGATAAACCATATAATTATTTATGCCAGCTCCCAAAAAGTAAAGCATGAAAATCGTTACTTTTCTCATTGTCGCTGTTGTGGTTGTGAAACAGGTGATCAAGTGATCAGCTTGCCACTGACTTTGTCTACTTTACCCTAAAATTCTCAATTTTACACCGCGAAATCACTTTCACTCGGAGAAAATAGATCAGCAAGCAATTAGACGTACTAGAAGTCCTCTTTTCACTTTTAGTCTCCTTAACTTGAGGGAATTTAGGGGTTCCCCTTTTATCCCCTCTCCTTCCTTATCGATCTCCGTAACTTACCGTTAAATTACAAACAAAGTGTGAAGTATTTATGAGTTGAGTAAACCTTCCAGTTGTAAATGTCAACATGATAACAAAAATCATTTTCATACTAGTCACTGCTGTCGCAATCGGTATCGGTTATCATGAGTATTCAGGAGGAAACTGGGCGATTTTTGGACAGTCATGTCATCGCCGATTCGCTAATCCTTTTAAATATATGGCTACAAAGACGCCCTATTTAAGTGACCATTTGGAAACATCAGCTGCATTAGGAGATCCATTTAAAGTATATCATGGTATGGTAAAAATATAAAAATATTCTTCCATTACACATTACTGCTTCATTCTAGTCAGTCAATTAATTTAAAGTGCAATTTTGCATTGATGGAAAAGGTGGAGTTTGTGAACCTCAGATGACCTGGCATTTAGTTCGTCACGGCACGAGAAATCCTAGCGATAAAGTAATCAGTAGAATGAAGGGATTATTGCCTGCCCTGCAAGAGAAAACCATTGAAGGTCATGCCCAAGGAAGGGGTAAACTTTGTCCTGAAGAATTAAATGGTCTGATTAACTGGAAATCTTTCCCATTACCCGATGAATCAAATGAGAAGATTTTAGTACCTTCAGGAGAAAAAGAACTGCTTGGCATTTCAAAGCGATTTAAACAAATGTATCCCAAGATTTACGACGAAAATTATGATAACGATACGTTCAAGGTATGCAATTAAATTGTTAGTGTTAACAAATAATACATATATGATATATCTGAAAGTAGATACATTTTTAATTGCGTCTAAAAAAATTTAGTTCCAGTTTACAAAAACTCAGCGAGCACAAGCAAGTGCGCAACATTACACCAAAGGAATTTTTGAGGAAGAATATCACGAGGATATTTATTTCCCCACTGCAGAGCATGCGCATCCAGTTTTACGGGTAATTTATTTTGAATAATATATTATATATAAAAAATTTAAACTGCTTTTTTTCTCTTTTGTTGTCTACTAATTTTGCTTTCTGGTTCTACATTTCCCCTTGTAGTTTTACAAATTCTGTAAAAAATGGAAAACAGAAGTGGACAAAAATCCTGTAGCTTATTCCGAACGAGTAAAGTTTGAAACGTCCTCGATTTATGCTGAAATGATGAAAAAGCTTGAAGGTAGACTTGGTTTAGAAAAGCCCCTCACACCTGAACAAGTGGAGATTATGTACCTCACCTGTGCATTTGAATCTGCATGGGACCCCAGTAATCCTTCCCCCTGGTGTAATGTCTTTGATGAGTATGACTTTCAAATTTTGGAATACAGGCAGGATATTGAGTATTACTGGATTGATGGGTATGGGTACAAGTTAACTTATCAGATAGCTTGTCCCACGATTGAGGACATTGTCCAAAAAATAAGGTAATGTCTAAACTCAATCCCCAAATTACAATTTATATAATGATAAACTTTTAAGATTAAATGTTTTATTTTTCAGTTCAAAAGTAGAAGATCCATCCTCCCCTTCTGTCGTAGCTTATTTCACTCACAGTGGAACACTCTTAAAGGTTATCGCTAGACTAGGTCTATTTAATGATTCCGTACCCCTTCTTGGAAATAACTTTGATCATCATCGATACTCCCGAAAATGGCGAACAAGTGTGATTGACCCTTTCGCCACGAATCTCGCCTTTGTTTTATACAAGTAACTATTTCAAACTTTAATCGTACTTAATTAGTGAATTGAGAAGGTTTTACAAAAAAATGCATGTTTTTTTCTTCAGGTGTTCATCCTCAAATTACAAAGTTGGTTTACTATTCAAAGAGAAACCTATTGCGCAGCCACTTTGTGATGGAAAGTATTTGTGTCCTTTGGATGAGTTCAAGGCTTCTATGATACCTTTATATGAAAACTGTGATCTTACAAGACTTTGTCAACTTTAATTTACTAATTGCAATGATTCATTCCAGGAAACAAACAAATTTGTGCTTTAATTTTGAAGGTTGTGGTGTAGCTGGTAGTAATTTCGGTGATTTGTTGTGCGTTTTAATTTAATTATAATTTGGTGCTTAATTCAGTGATTAGTGATTGGTACGCTATGATAACATCACTTTAAATTAGGTTTAGCTTTAAATACACTGACATTATTAACCTTATGTGTTTTGCAGTCAAGGTTTGGGTTTGTGAGTGAGGGATGGGTAATATCGTAATAATTTAGTAAAATAACTGGTATCGATCGATGCATTTATGTGGTCACTAAACTTACAACGCATTTACAATTTACAAAAACTTTAAGTGATGTTTTAAATGTAAAATTTATTTACTAATTTTATTCTTATTTACAAACTCTCTATATTTAGTTCCTGAATAATAAAATACTAAATGATTTATTAATTAATATCGTAAACGAAAACAAAAACTGTTTTCCATTTTTTAATAAACCCTACTTACATTGCTGCGGTCTCATGATTAACTTGAGTTGATACGGTCATTAATAATTTCTTATAAATTAAGTAAATTGAGGAAGGAACTATCAATCAGGATCGCAAAAATATTTTGTCGTTTTTAAATGGAAAATAAACTGAACTCAAACCGATCCAAAACTCCATTTTAATGCTGGCTCCACTTAATAGCTTTTATATCCACACCTTCCTGAATCATTTCCCAAAGTGGGCTGAAAAATAACAAAAACAATTTCCATTTTTAACACAACAATCATTAAAGCAATTGTCGGACAAATTTTTCTTTCTGTAAATTACCAACCTCATTTCTCGCAGTCTCTTAACATGTCGAATACACTTATCTGCCGTATAATCAACTTCCGCCTCTGTTGTAAATCTTCCAATTCCAAATCTGATGCTGGAGTGTGCTAAATCCTCATCTGCTCCGATGGCCCTTAGAACGTATGAAGGCTCGAGACTCGCAGAGGTACAAGCACTGCCACTAGAAAGCGCAATATCCTTCAAAGCCATTAACAAGCTTTCTCCCTCAATATACGCAAACGAGAAATTAACACAGCCGGGGTAAGACTGATTTGGATCCCCATTCCTGACAACGTGTGTCAACTCGGATTCAATTTTGTTGCAGAAGCGCTTACTCAATTGGGAAACCCGCTGAAGGTCGTACTGTGTCAATATCAAAATTTCATCAATATTACTAAACCTATTTACTGTAATTATATGGCTTTATCGCATTCATTAAATTTTTAATTTACCACCAATTCTTCTTTTGCAACTTTGCATGCCGCCCCAAATCCAGCAGCAAGTGGTGTAGGAACTGTTCCACTTCGGATGCCTCTTTCCTGCCCTCCCCCACTAAAAATGGGTTCCAAACGAACCCTGGGTCTCCTCCTTGCATATAATGCACCAACACCTTTAGGTCCATATAGTTTATGACCACTTATTGACATCAGGTCAATATTCATTGCATTGACATCAACCGGGATTTTGCCCACTGCTTGTGCGGCGTCGGTATGAAAAAATATTTTGTTTTCACGACAAATTTTTCCTGCAAAAATTACACAATGAATACATCTTGAATCAAAATCGTAAAAAAACAAATATAAATCTAAATTAAGCTTTTCTTTGATCAGGGTTACCTATTTCCGTTATTGGTTGACTCACTCCAATTTCATTGTTCACTGCCATTATAGATACTAAACTTGTTTGAGGTGTTAATATTTCTTTAAACTGATCCATGTTGATTATCCCATTTTCTTGAACTGGTAAATAGGTAACTCTGAAGCCTTCTGACTCTAATGCCCGACAGGAATCTAAGACGCACTTGTGTTCCTAAAAGGATTGTACAATGAATTTAATTTTGCTGATTCGCTAATATTTGGTAAATATCTTAAAAATCATTTGAAAAAAATACTTACAATTTGTGTAGTGATAACATGATTTTTCTTTGCCTTGTAAAACCTTGCAACTCCTTTAATAGCAATGTTGTTGGATTCTGTAGCACCTGAAGTAAAAATGATTTCTTTTGGATCCGCCCCAATTAAATCTGCAACTTGCTATAAATAAAATACAAATATTTAATTAGTCCACAGTGACCTGATTAAAATGATAATATGCATCTATTAATATTGATTTCAAGCACCTTTCTTGCAACTTCCATCGCCTTTTCACTTTCCCATCCGTACGCATGAGTTCTTGAATGGGGATTCCCATAAAATGAAGTTAGGTAAGGTAACATGGCGTCTAAAACTCTGGGATCCAATGGGGTCGTAGCCTGAGCATCTAAATATAACGGTCTACCTTCCACCCCATCAATTGATATTGTGATTCCCTCTGTAAATTCAAACTTGATATATTTTCTGCCACATCCAAATCATTATACTTAATTTAATTGCCCTTTTTAAATATTTAGTACTCATACCTAAATCCTCTTTTAATTGGGGTGAGCGAACTTCTGTTGAGTACAACCTTATCTGCTGCGGTTTTAGTTGACTTGATGATAGACCAGCCCTAATGACATGTTCCATAGTTGGAATATAACCACAGGTCAGCGTACCGAAATTTTGCGTGTGGAATATTTTGGGATTGATCCATTTGATCCATGCCCGACGAGCTATTCGTAAACCCATACTGCTGAATTTTAATTAATGAGGACTTAATCACAATTAACAGCAAAGGGCTAAACGGAAAGCTAACTGGGATCAAAACGTTAAAGTTGTATTAAATTACAAACACTTTTTTCATGTCAATGCTATAGCTATGCTCAAAAACAGTGACATGTGACATTATGAAAGTCATCAACACTAAGGTGCATGATGATGTAATGTGCGTTGTCTGTCTCTCAATTCAATCTCAAAGCTTTTGATGGCCATTGGCCATGTAAACAAACGTGTATGAATCTAGCGGCATGTTTTCAGCCACCCCAAAATATCAACACTTGCTTCAAAAATCATCTGGCTTTCCATGGAGGAGGACTAGCAAAGCAAACCAACATAACATAGTCCATCCACACATTTTTGAGATTTTGGAACAAACAATTAAACATTTTGTGGTTCTTGTTTTTGTTAATTAAGTTTTTAAACGGTGACAAAATATAAGTAACGTGGTGGCTTAGTGCTCGTAGAGGATCTAGGGATCCTGCACTTTTCTAACGGCACTTATTATTGGAGCATGACTGAAATCACTGACAGGTAATAAAAATGTTGTTTGTATTGTTGTCGTTTGGTTGATTGTAGTGACCTGAATTTTAAAAGTTTTAATTTTGTTATTTTAGGTGCTGAAATTCAGGTAGCAAGCTGTAATCAGGCAGAAGTTTTCGCCATGCTGCGTCAAGTCCTCAGTGGAAAGGGACGATCGCCGTCATCCTTGTCAGTGACCATCTTATTTCGTCAAATGCATATCGGTGGCGGCGGTGCAGGTGATAACTTGGGAGTCAGTTTACTATGGAGGAATGCGAATGGTCCAGCGATTCTCAACAGCAGCACTAGCACTGCCACTCAAAATCATCAAGAGATGCCAAGATCAGGACCATGGCAGTTGCTCAAGTCAGACATGATCATCACGCAAGCAAAACAAGGAGGTATTTTGGATATGCCAATAAACTCTGTCATAAGGCCTTCCATTGGAATTCCTCCTGACATGTTACGAAGGCGTCCTGATTACGGAGTACCAATCAATCAGAGAATTACACCAGCAATTGAAACGCCTTCGATAACTGGTAATCTTGATAAGGAAATTAGGGATAGTCCAGATAGTCAATTTATTGAAAAGCAAGCTGCTCGACTAATTGTAATCCGTCGCTCGAAAATGAATAAGCACAAATTAAGGAAACTGAGGAAGAAGATGAAATACGTTTGGGCGAAAATTAGACTTCGTAGAGCCATTAGAAGGGAGAAGGAGTATTTGAATTCCAAAATGGAACTGATCAATGCAGCAAAAAAGTTTGATGCGAAGGAGTATGTTGCAGGGATTATCAAAAGGGCCAAGGAAGAACCTATTCCTTACAAGTGGACTGATCCGTTAATGCCGGAGTGGTATAAGGAGCAGGAAATGAAGAAGGAAGCGTGGCAGAAGAGATACCAGAAAATGATTAATTTGTATTTAAACAAAGGCATTACAATTGATTGGAAGGAGAAGAAGATAAAATAAGTGGGGATTGTTTTATTTTAGCTGAGTAATTTAAAATTAGATTTTCCTACGCATTTAGTCATTAAAATGTATGTTTAACAGACAAATAAAGATATATTGAATAAAATCATTTATTAAATGCTTATCCAATTTATTGCATTGTACCAATATCTGATAATTTATCATACAAACTCATGTTTTTATATTGGGACAAAAGTAATGAATAAAAACAGGCAGGTTTCAACAATTAAAATTAACGATTTGTTTTGTTGAATTCAAACACAAAAAAATCAAACATCTAAACGACAACTATTAAAAGTTAACTTATGTTAATAACTCAAAATTTCTAAATCAAACATCTAAAAGTTGAAAACTATGAGTGGAGTGAAGTAATGCAATGTAATTACTCCCATTCAAATGTTCTAGGATGAAGGGGCCTAGGAATACGCAGCTTCTTTGAAAGTCCAACACGTAAGAAAGGTCCTCGAGAAGTAGAACCGGAACCGGATGAATGTGCTGTAAAAATGCGGTCAAAAAAAGGTTAAATAAATACGGTTTTTTATTTTTAAAATATCCTTAAATTGAAAATAAATTATTTAATGTATGCAGAAAAATATTAGCACCTTGGCTGGGTACATTTTCATCATTCTCGACATCAGGTTCCTCTGTTTTAGATGGAGATGGATACAAGTAGGTGGATTCCTTCATGAGATTTCTCACGTTGCCCCGTTGTCGTAAAATAGAACGATCATTTTCCTTGTCACTTTCTTCACCGTTAAAGTCAAAAGTTACAGAGGATGAATAAATTGGGATGAGGCTAACCCTGCGCTGGTCCAGTTCGCTGAGGCGGGGTCGTTTAGCAGGAACTTCCGGCCCACTTGTTTGACATCGAACTCGTGGGAAAACGATGGGAAACTTTTTGCTAGCGGAAGTAGACGGTTCTTCATTCTGTACCGTGGTAATATTTGATGGAACAGGTTGTTCAACTGCTTGGAAAAGGAGCTCCTGACTTGTCTGAATTCCACAGTCAATTGTTGAAACATCCTTCTGAGACATTGCAGTGCAAGCTTCCATCATTTCCGGTTGAGAATTTCCAACAGCAATATCAGCAAATAATGGCTGCGATGTGTTGGTGCAAGAGTCACACGTTAACACTGGTGGTGGTGGGGGAGGAATTTTTACGTGCTCAACAAGGAAACAGTCAAGATTTGGTTTTGGAGGGGTTTCACCAGCTACGATCACCTCTTCAGTCTTGACATTGGCATCGTTCATAATCTCAACTTCAACAAGGTGACCAGTTGTTGGAAGGACGGCGTTGTCGGCTTCGATTTCATCCTTACAATCTTGAGAGCTTGTCGAATCGCCAACACCGACACCATCATCATCATGAACGGATTCAGCAGTGGTTGGAACTACGCCATTGGCTTCAAGCACCACTGAGGTTAATGCTGATATGCATTGAGAAAATTGTGTCGTTCCACGTTCATAATCACCAGAAATCTAAAGAAATCAATATTCAACAAATTAAATTAAATCATTCTTTTTTTCAGCTTTTAAACATGGCTTTCTATAAATATATTGCTACGATCACCTCTTCACTCTTGACATTGATATCATTCACAATCTCATCTTGAACAGGGTGACTAGTTGTTGGAGGACCGGCGTTGTCGGCTTCGGCTTCATCCTTTGTCTCCTGTATACCAGCATCACCAACCTTACAATCTTGGGAGCTAGTTGAATCGCTGACAGCGACACCATCATCATCGTGAACGGATTCAGTAGTGCTTGGAGCTAAGCCATTGGCTTCAGGCACCTCGGATGTTAATGCTGATTTGCACTGGAAAAATTGTTCTGTTCCACGTTCATAATCACTAGAAATCTTAAGAAATCAATGTTCAACAAATTAAATCAAATCTTTAGTTTTTTTAAAACTTTTAAACATGACTTTGTACACATATATTGCTAGGATCACCTCTTCACTCTTGACATTGGCATTATTCAAAATCGCATCTTGAACATGCTGATCAGTTGTTGGAAGACCTGCGTTGTCGGCTTCGGCTTCATCCTTTGTCTCTGGTATACCAACACCACCAGCCTTACAATCTTGAGAGCTTGTTGAATCGCTGACAACACCACCATCATCATCATGAACAGATTCAGCAGTGCGTGGAACTAAGCCATTGGCTTCAAATACCTCGGAAGTTAATGCTGCTTTGCACTGGAAAAATTGTTCCGTTCTACGCTCATAACCACCAGAAACCTTGAGAAATCAATGTTCAACAAAATACATCAAATCATTATTTTTTAACTTTTAAACATGAATTTTTATCAATGTATTGCTTATTCCAATGTCTTTTATATTATAAAACCCACCAATGGGCAGTAAAAATCCTGAGCGTGCATCCTTAAGCGCTTGTCAGACTTCATCTCCGCTGCCTCCGCATAATTGGATTGAAGAGTCATGTTATCCGCTAATTGCTTGACTTCGGGAGTCTGGTTTTTGCTGTTACTAATGCTGATTTCAGATCCCATATAAATATCACACACAACGAAGATAAGCAATTAACACTAATATAATCAAATTATTTTCAGCGATTTTAATTGTTTTTTTCACTCTTTCAAAAAAACTAACCAAGTTCTTCAACTAATTTTAAAGCAAATCAAAGGCATGAATGTTTCAAAATTAAAACTAAACGCTGAACAACCCAACCTGTTAGTAACTTTATTCCTCAGACATTCCGAACTTCAATGGGCCGAGCGATGAGTAAATCCTTAAACTTTTGAACGTTGACAAGGCAATAAAAATCTTTAAAAATTAATGGATCCACGAAAGGTTAACTTGTTCCTACTCCAACTCTAACTACTTTAGCACAAAAACGTTAACTAATCAATTAAAATTATGCATTTAAACATTCATCCATTAATATTAAATCCACCAAACCAAACAAGGTAAACAATTTTAAAATTCCAAAAATTCAAAGCGCAACGCTAATGCACTAACGCAGTAGACAAGACGCGTTGCCGATGCGATGCCAAAGTCAAGAGCTCAGAAAGCAGAGTCGAAATCATCATCAAAGCGTTTTTTATTTGCTTGCATGCGTGCGCTCATTTGTTCTATTTTTATCTATGCGAAATGCGAACGCTTTCGAATATTCGAATTCTTAAGCATAAAAGCTTTTCCTTTTTCATCAGTGGAAACTCAAATTCGAAATAGAAAGCCCGCGAAACGCAAAAATCTTTTTCGTTGACTCTATTGTATCAGTACTTCCACCTTCCACCGCTGTAATCTAAAATGTATTGTTCATGAAACTGAAAAACTATTAATTAACTGAAAAGATGCTATGCTATGCATAGAGGTATCAAACAAAGTCTATGATGCTATGCTTCATTCAAAATTACTACATGTATATAACTGGGTTAAATTGCGTTGTCAGGATTTGTCATTGTCAATTTGGTTATTGCATTGTATTGTTATTATAAAAATTGCTGAGTTTGAGTGACGATTCAACAGTTTGAGAATATGAAACTAAACAGCCGACCACAAAGATAAGAAACTTGACTAACTTGAGATTTGTTCGTAATGAAGTGTTAAAAACCCATTGAGCACTGGTGTAACTGATACTTATCCGATAATACATACATACACGTGACTGATGTAAGCTATCATCGAATCGGTTTAAACGCCACAGTACAGTGCAGATATTTTTTTAAATGAAGAATTATTTTACACAGCTTTATTTAATTTTTTGGAATTTTAGAACTGCTGATTTAAGATGAGGAACTCCTTGTGCTCTTACCTGCTGAAACCGGCTGAATTGTCCAAGTATTTGAAACCGGCGACAAGGACAATTTTCGCCACAAATGCGGTTGAATCGTCAGCGTCTCCACCATCTCCTACCAAGTTTATTCTAGGATGGCGATACCCTATTGCATTGGCCTTTCCATCACCTTCAAGAATTTTGAAGAGGAGTCCCATCCGTTTCAATTCGCAGGTTCTTGTGAGATCCGGCATTCGGACGACTGCTTCTGTGAGATTTGCCCATAGTGACATTCGCGTTCCAGATTTTTCAGATTACAGGAGGAAGGATGTCAAGGATCCAGAGTGCAGTGCAAGGGACAGTTACATGAAGCGTACCGCCTTTACATACTCCATACAAGTTGGGGGTGAGTGTAGAAACGTCAATTAAAAAGATTTATGTTTAGCTCTGTTAAATATGATAATTTTCATCAATTGACTTATTTTTTGGGTTGTTTTAGCCATGGGTGTTGTGTCAGCATACTCCGCCAAAACTCTCTGCTATGATCTTGTCATGAGTATGAGCGCTTCAGCTGATGTGTTGGCTATGGCGTCAATAGAGATCAAGTTAGGAGACATTGAAGAGGGCAAGAATATGACATACAAGTGGAGAGGAAAGCCATTATTTATTCGACACCGAACTGCAGAAGAAATAGCTCGTGAAGAAAGCGTTGATATTACGACTCTTCGTGACCCTGAACTGGACTCGGATCGGGTGAAAAAACCAGAGTGGTTGGTTGTGATTGGCATTTGTACTCATCTTGGTTGTGTTCCAATAAATGGACAGGGTAAGTTATCAAAGTAATTTATAAAAATAAACCATACAGATTACAAGAAATAGAAATTAAACTAAAAGGGAGTATTTTTTTTCTTTAGGTGATTATGGAGGTTACTATTGCCCATGCCATGGATCTCACTATGATGCTTCCGGTCGGATTCGTAAAGGACCAGCCCCATTAAATCTGGAAGTGCCGCCTCATGAATTTGTTGATGATGATGAGAAACTCATCGTTGGATAGTAGTAGAAAAGTGCGAAGCGATGATTATGAAAATTTAAAATTATTTAATTGGGGGTACAGATTATTCCTTCTCAACTTTTATACTTTTATCATCAAACAAACTGTAAAATTGCGTTATTTCATCCAAATCATAATAAAATTGTACAATTTAATCATTTCTCTTTTTAAAAATAAGACATAATGTATTCATATGTATTTTTCATTTTCTCGTTCATCCCTCGTTGCATTCCATCCCAGCTTGGCATCCATGATGATGCGCATAATGTGCAATCTTCAGCCTTAGGCTCAGGAACAACTGGCTCAAGCGGAGATGGTGTACCATGTAAGTAGGGTAGTAAGAATACCATCCCGTAGACCATCAGAGCTATGAACATAAATAACTGTGCGCTATTTCGAATGTCGCCCAAGTCCCTTCCAAGTTTTTTCAAATTGGAGTTCGACTTCATCATCGTGATTTGGAGATTCTCCATTCGATCCAGGCTACTTTCATTAAGAATGCTGTGGCTCGACTGGTGACGATGAATTTCTCTCATTAACGCTTCTCTTTCCATTTCATCGTGGACAGAATTGACCATCTCCATCATTCCTGGTAAATCGTCGTTATTCCAGATGATGAAGTTGTTTATTTGCGAGGTCTCGATGAGCTCGGGATGTTGCCTTTCCAATTTCTATGTTAAAAATAAAAATTATTGTTCAATTAACTTTTCTGATTTCTAGCTGCATAAATATTATAGGTAAATTACCTAGGATAACTTACAGAGTAAAATTCTTTGAGCTCATGATCATCCTTACAAAATGCCCGAAACATATGTACCCAAACACAGTAATAAGCAGCGTCATTAGGAGTACATATGGCTGAGTCGAGGCTGCTCACAATTACAGTTATCTTTTCATGCGGAGGAATTAGGCCAATTTCTGGGGTAAATTTGAGGTCCATCTTTGTTGCATGATTGCTCACCACCTTTTAATTCCACAAATGTAAAAATTACATAAAAAGTCAAATTAAAGTATTTTAATAATTATATAACAATTTAGAAAATCAAAAGCACCTTAAATCCCTGCGGAAATGCAGTCGAATTGCAGATTTCCAATGACCCTTGCATTCCCTTTCCAAAGTTGGCTGAGAATTGCTCCAAGATAATCCTGGACTGGACAGCAGAAAACATTGAAGTACTTTCCCTCGACTCAACGGCTTCCGGTTTCCCTGATAATCTACGTTTTTCTTCATGCCTCCACTTCAAATCCATCAAGTCATCAGGCATCAGTTGAACTGGTGGAGGTCGAATTTCGATTGCTCCACCGCTAACACTGATGCCAAGTTTTGGCTTGAGATTCTCCACTTGCCATTCTGGCAACGGAATCTTTGAACTTTTCCGTTGGTGGGGGATGGAAGCAGTCGAGAGAGCCTGAGTCACTCTTGGCTCTGGGGCATCATGATAAATTGACCTTGAAGACCGTTGTTGGGGAACTGAAGCAGAGGACGTAGCCATATTTTGTCTGCCAACGGACTGCTGAGATGGGCGATGGACTGAGACCCTTTGTCGAGGAAAAGAAGCAGAAGGCTGAGCAATTTCTGGGGCAATGGTATGCTGAGATGGGCGTGAGGACCGCTGTCGAGGAAGACAATCAGGAGACTGATCCTGAGCATTTTCTGGGGCAATGGTATGCTGAGATGGCCGTGAGGACCGTTGTCGAGGAAGACAATCAGGAGACTGATCCTGAGCATTTTCTGGGGCAATGGTATGCTGAGATGGCCGTGAGGACCGTTGTCGAGGAAAAGAAGCAGAAGACAAGGTCACTTTTGTTTCATGCACAGCCACTTCCCTTGCAAGATCTTCAGTGCCAGCAGCCATGAAAGCACCACCATCCCCGTGACCACGTTCATCTGGCGTTTCATCCAAGAATGTACTCTGCTCAGGTTCCATTGGAATTTCCAAGCTAAACACCTCTTTAACTTCCACCTCATCATCAGACCCATAATCTTGTGATGTCTCTTGGTATCGCGTCTCATCCATGTAGCAACGTGGGGTGAACTGAGACTGTGGCTTCTCTTTTTGTACAATTTTCACCACTGATTCTTCCATAGGTGGTGGAGTAGTAATCAGAGGAGAAAATTCATACTTTTCTTCATCGCCTTCAACTTCATGAGTAAAGCAATCGTAGGCATAACTGGACATTTCGTCGGAAACTTCTTCCCCTTCTTCCTCCTCAGTTGTTAGTGCATCCAGTACTGAAAGTGGGCTAGTTTGCTGATCCAAAAGTGATTCCTTACTGAAGCTAGGCAAAGGCATGGCACTGGATGCCCTATCGACAGTGCCCACCAGAATTCCAGATGTTTGCGTGAAGATTTCATGGCTTTCTGTATTTCCACCTGAAGCAAACTAACAAAATCCCCCAAAAGTTAAACAATTTATTTCCAATTAATTATTTTATCCTGCTTTTGCAAAATGTAAAATAGGTGTACACTTACATCCCATTCCAACGACACATTTTGAGCACTCCCAAGAGCCTGCATGCTCCTAATAGTTTCAAGACTTTCCATAGCTTCTCGTTCATACAGGTCAAGATACGAAGGCGACTCTTTCTGCTGTGGAGTTGAAGTAGAAACTGAAACGATGGAGTCCATCCTGATAGGGTTAGCAGCGTATAGTACGTTGACATCAACAGAAGTGCATGCCAAGCGTGACTCCATTTCCCTTAGTGAAAAAACTCGGCTTTTCACTTTCATTTCACTAGGATCGGCTCTAATAGCTAATGGTGATGGCATATCCCCTTCCCCTCCTCCAATTGTGGGGTCGTCTTCCACCACATCTGGTAACGCATCGATAGGTTCAATGGCTGCTCCTCCTCCGGGAGGCCGGGTTGTCTCATCGTTCGACTTAGACTTGATGGACGATTGCTGGTGGGTTGGTCGTGGGGAGTTTGGAGTGGAGGTTGTACTTTGGACCCGGAAGGAGATAGGTTGCCTGGGACTGGACAGGCCTCTTTTGGCCTTGAGAGGAGTAACGGGTGATGCTGGGGCTTCTCCCATGATGAAAGAAGGAGTCCGCCCGCGGGGGGATAAGGTTGAGGTGGGAGCAACTAGCTTAGGGATTTTTGATGGGGTTTGGGAAACACTCGGTTTGGATGCCATTTTGTTTCCTCAAATTTTATCGCATAAGTTGTATAGTTTTTGGTGAAAATACTAAAAATGCGTGGTTGTTGGAGATGTGAAGATGGAAGATGAAAATGTAGAATGCGCTGCAATGCAGATGATATGGTTTTAATTTTGAACATTTTGAAAAATGATTGATGTCATGTCCCTATGACAAAATTCATCCTAGCCAACAAAGCCAGTACCCGTCATTCAGGTACCACTGGTTGAAATGATGTCAGTAGGACTCACGCAAATATAATATGTAGTTAAAAATTAATGTTATGCAATCACAATTAAAGTTTGTCAAAATGCTACACACAAAAATGCTCTATTATATTTTAATCAACGCTGACACAGGAAGTAATCACAGTTATTTGTAAATTTTACAGTTAAAGTTAAACAGTCTAAAAAGACCTGCTTTTTTGAAAGAGTAGCAGTGTTAAAATGAAGAAAACGTAAGAAGTCTAAATGATAAAATTGCTACTAATAGTGAATAGTAGTGTTTGCATTATTGCATCAAAACAGCGAAAGTTCTAAGTACTTTCAAAATACAAACTGGCAATAAAATACAAAAATAATTTTACACGCAAATGTGGCGTGAAACGAAATGTTAAATTAGTGATGATTAAAGGTAAGGCTGCCATCCGGGAAATAATTTGCTCAGTTTTTCTGGATCCTGTGCTCTTTGAATCAAAAGTGACACATGACCTTCGATACTGATGGCTGATCCAGACGAAATTGCACCAGTCTGCCCTCCTTCTTCTTCAATGCCCATCAACTTTTGACGAAGGCGAAGTAAAACACGAGATGCTGAGTTGTTTCGCTCTAAAATGAATAATGCTTGAATTAATTCGAAATACATAATACGTGTTTATAGTATATTGCATTATCGACATGCAAAATAATACCAACCTTTAGCGGATTCTTCCGCTGCAGCAGGCTCATTGTTTTTGGCTTTTTGTCCTTTCGCGTGATCTGACGGCTGAACCCTTGCCACACGATCTGTGGTTAGAGCCCACATGTAGAGGGGATCGTACAACAGGACCTGAAGTACCGTGTTGATAATTTCTGCATTTCTGCGTAGAACACTCATTGTCATCTCGCATGACCTGCGGAAAACACCTTCAACACCGGATATCCCCATACCATCAATAACATCTCTGCTTAATCGGAAAGGGATGGTCTCAGGGGTTGGCAAGATTCTACCCTGCTCGAATGCAACGCCTAGAAATTTGAAAATCCATCATTAAAGTAAACAACAAATAAAGAGCTGCTCATATGAAAGAAATTGACTACTAAGATTTCATATACCTAAATCAATGTGAATAAATTCAGCAGTGTTCTTGTCAATGAGAATATTTAAGACATGTCTGTCCCCAAGTCCAAGGATGTAGCCGACAATGGAATTAGTTGCAACACTATAAACATAATCCATTTTTGCATTTTAGAAAACTATCTAATGATTAAATTTAATACACTGCATTGGAAAATTAATTACTGACCTTCGGGTGTATGCCAAACGCTTTTCAAAGAATACACCAGCCTCTTTAAAATTTTCAAAGAAGAAATGCCGAAAGACAGGTTTGAAATGTTCACAAATATTCATGTAATTCGACACTTTTCTTTCAGGATCCACACTATTTTTTGCTTCCTAGAAAATTACAAAAGTTAAAATCAACATTTAATTTCAATATATCAAAAAACTTTCAGTGACTTAACTTCACATACCATCATTAATCGTCGACACTCCATGGGCTTGAAATCATTGGGACGATAGCGTACATGGGCTCCCCCACTTGATCCTCCAACAAGATAATCTCCAAATGTTTGCGTATTCTCAACCCACTCTATTAATCCCGTTCTCTGAGACAATGGAATGACTTTGTATGTCCGAATATGCAAACGGCGAGCTTTAGTCATAGGCTCAACTTGTAAAAGTTTATTCATCACTCCAAATACTTGTTGCATCACAGCATCTTGTCTAAGGTCATCTTGTCCCTGTGCACATTTACAAATAAAAATATCAACCTTGTAAACTTTTACTCCATTTTTTAAGTTTGTTTGATCATTTTGTGTTAGTTTTACGTACCTTTAAAAGCATATTGTAAAGCAGTCCATTTGTACCTCGGCAGTTTATCTTTTTGGGAGAGTTAATACCTCCGACAAGTCCATACTCTTTCCCAAAAGTACTGATTTTTACAACGCTATCCTTGTAATTTAATGATGGCAAAACTGGAATACTGGAAGTAGGGACAGGGATAATGGACAACTTGCCAAGAACTTTTAAAATGTCAGAAGAAATGGTTTTCTTCACTCCATCTTGGTTTCTACTTCCATCAGGAACATTGGCTAGTTTGATCAGAGAAAGCCACAAAGCTTCCATCTGCTGCACAAGGTCACCTAGTTTTTCATGCTTCTTTAACGGTTTAACAATTTCGGCAGCTGCTTGAACGCGATCCTTTGAAGAAAAAAACAGTAAAATCATGTTAATTATTGATTCGTTTAGAAAAAAATAAAACGTGTATTTTTATTTGGAACTTACAGCAAGTTGAATTTTTACTGAAGAGTTTCTGGATGAAGGAAGATCCTGATCATCTTTGTGAAGTAAGGCTTGCGTTAGTAGAATTGGAAGAGTGTGATAAGGATGTTCCTCTGCGCACTTATCTACAATTGTAATTTCAACAAAGCATTACACACCATGACCTTAGATTGTTATGTTGACATAAAAATTTGAAACTTTAACTTACTCAAAATTTTCTTTAGCGTTTGATTAATAGGTGAATTTTTATTGTTATTGAGCCGGGCACTGAGTTGATGAAGTACAACAATGTATTTGTAGGATGGCATCGATTCATCATTGAATATTCGCGTGGTCTCTTCAATGAGTTTGTCATCATACAATTCATGCCCATTTTCCAGCCACAAAGATATCTATAAAATAAAATAAAACGATTATGAATGGCATTCACTAAAAAATAAATGGCTGACATAAACAAGTAAAGTTGTATATAAGTTTAATTTAGTTCCCTTACTGCTCGGAAAATAAGCAAATCATGCTCATTGCTCGTTTTTAATCCTCTCAAGTAATGCTGTAATGCCAATGTCAAAAACTTCTTCATATCCCGTTGAATGAATTTAATTTCTTCATCGTCATTAGCGCTGTGTCTTTGCATAATTACAGAACACTTCCGATTGTCTTCATTCCCCGAGTGTTTACTCTGAAGGGCTTCACTTTTAGCCTGCAAGAAAACAAGATGATATGATATGGTAAGCCAATCTCAATTGATCAATACCGAATTGAATTTTGCACTACAATAATGTTTAAAATCAAGTCTTACCCTTCTGGCATGCTCCACTTTAGCTTGGAAGACATCCGAGGAAATATACTTAGTAACATTTTGATACTGCGCATCTGCATACTTGGCTAGAACAATATATGCCCTAGACACTTCCTGAGGTGACGTTGTTCTCTTCTCATAAATGCTACAAGCTCTTTGCAGATACTTTTCCAAGATAACCGTTGGTCGTTCACAGTGAGACTCTGCCAGCCAATCTCCAAAAGTCAACAATAAACTAGGATAAAGTTCATCCTCATGAGTAGACTTTTTGATAAGTCTATTGAGAATATTCAAGGCATCCTGTGTTTTCTTCCCGGCCCATTTATTCTTTGCAATTTCCACTTCTTTTGACATGGATGGTCTCGTACAAAAAGAAGATAAAGAGGTAGAACAACTCTCCGCATAGTAAAGATGACTAGCTTCCCTTGCCTTTGAAGTCAAGTCCACCAGCGAGTCAACAATCTCGTTTTCCAAGTTCACTCTTGCATTCTTTTGGTCGTACGCCCGAAGCAGTACGTTTCTCAAGTACAGCGAAGGTTCTTGGTAATTAAAATCACTGACGGGGATTCTATCCTGAAGTTTCCATTTTACCAAGATCGTTCTGATGTCAAATCCAGCGACCTGGTTGCTCGAACTCCCAATAAAGTCCTCTACCACTTTAAGAAGCTGAAAGTCACTCATGAAGCCATACAAATTTTCTGAACTTTCCAAAGTTGCATGACGAAGCTCAGTGTGTACGCTTTTGTATCCGTTTCGAATAGCGGCCAAATGATTTTGATGATCTTGAGTGATTCCTGACTGAATACTTTCATACAAGTGCATCTGGAATGCGGAGTGGGTGGATGATGAATCATCCAACAAAATATTTTTGATGTACGCTGGCTTATCAGCATTCATATCCCAATTACTCAACCTCCACCCACACTCAAACTGCGATTGCTTCAGATCTTCTGGAATCCCGCCATGTTCTGTTTCCACTCCTTTCAGATAACTCCATAAAATGTTGCAGGCCCCTAGTTGCTTTAAAGATTCAACGACATGAATATCCGAACATGAATCTCGATCAAGAGAACTTCCATTTGCTAATGTCAGCAGCCTAGCCCATTCTCTTTGTCTTCCCACATGCTGAATGGTACTATTTATGTCAGCAAACCGAGCAGATCCACATCCAAATGCAGCGTCAACTTCCCCAATGCTGGAGTACGCCTTCAAAAGCAATTTCTCCATTTTGGAAGCTTCGTTCCGATTTTGTGGGTACAGGGAAGCGCCTTGTGAAAAGTAAAGCTCTTGAGAATCATCATCATGAGACTCGATCGAATAATGGGTGGGATTGCGATTCATGTCCATTTCAGTCGCTGCGATTTCAATGTATAGAATGGAAGTCAAGTAGGCACCACAGTACTGAGCAGCTCGGGCAACGTCCAGGTAGTTAAGATCAATCCAGAAATTATTGTCCCAGGGGGTCAACCTAATGATAAATTATCAAAAAATCAACCAATTAATTTTCTACTTTGATTGGCAAGCCTTCATGAGCATTTAGCAATACTACTTACTTTACACTGCCTTTATTTTCCTGTGGAAGAGGATGTTTTCGTAAAAATTGCGTCACACTTATCAGGGACCGCAATGCTAACTTGTTCAAATAAATTATACTGGTCACCGTTCCACCTATCATAGAATAAGATTAGATTAGATTTTAATATAAAACAATTCGTTCAAGAGTTTTTATGAATTCCCATTTTGTAAAAACTTACAGCTTGATGGGGTATAACTGCGACTTGATTCCGTAATGCTATTCAAATTGGATAAAAACTTTGTAAAAAAGTTTCTAAAATATCCCGACATCACACGCTTGACAATAGGATTAGTCCGTCCTCCATACAAGCAAAGGTACACTACATAAGGGAGTAATTCCTCACAAAAGTCTAATCTAAGTTGACACAATGGCATCAAAATGGAAACCAGAGATGTATCCTTCTTAATGCATTCAATGACACCAACTGTCAACTGAGTTAACCAGCTTCTGTAGTCGATCGCTTCATTCATTTCATTTAATCCCAACTTGGATTCCAAAGCATTGGCATCCACTCTTTCCTCAGACTTTTTTAATCTCTTCTGTGTACTTTTAAATGGCAGTAAATTTTTGGCCAAGCGAGAATGACCCATGCTAGCGACAACTTTGGCACACTCGTCGAATTCCAGTAAAACCCGTAGCACTTTACTAGCAACCGTCACCAAACGAATATCCTCTGAAGACAGGTAGCCGGAAACGATTTCAATGATGGTGTTCAATGCCTCCTCCGCCAGGAAAATTTTCCCTTTATTCTTGTAAGGAGGTAGCACAAGCACATACAAGTCCACAGGACCAACTTCACCCAGACACTTGCATGCCTCTATAACCATCTCCTCGTCATGGGTTGAAGATAACGCAATTTCAATCAACATTTGAATGATATTGTGCACAGGCTCCTTTTCACATTCTTCTGAAAATCTCCGGGCTTCAATGTTCCTCACCAGTCTGTCCAAACATCGCTTTCGGGTTACTAGTAAATTCCTCAGAAATTTTAAGCGTTCTTTACTCATGTTCTCAGCTCCAACCATAATTTGTTCGAATTCTTTGAGCAATGACCACTCATCCCTTTTCTTTCCATATTTAAGATCAAGATGTATCGTATTATAACACTGGAACTCAGGAATGTCGGATGGGAATGGATCCAGGTTGACAATTGGACTATGAAACTTGCTAGAATTTTGTACGAGCAAAAAGTTCAGTATTTCTTTAGTATATTCCACTAAGGCAGGATACCGAATAGCTACACTAACAACTCCTCGAACGACGGGGTTGAAAAACGCCTCCATTTCCCACACATAGAATTCCGTGACTCGTTGGACGAGCTTGGTCAGTAGAGTGATGACAACTTGAAGGAATCTGACGACAGGTTCTTTCCCCTTTTTTCCAACGCTTTCAGTCTTCAGTAATCTTAGATATGTGTTGAATGTGAAGCTGCAAACGAATTCTTTCAATGTTGAAAATATGTCTGATGGTTCGCTGAAGAGTAGACCAATAAAGAAGCTGAACTGATGAAGTCTCCAGTATTTTTCCAGGTCATCATGGGCATCATGAATTCTTACAGCCAAGTGTAGCATGATCTTGTAAATGGACTGGTGAGATGTTTGAGAAAGATAGCCTACCAAAGAAGTATTGCTGTGAGGGCTTGCGGATCTTAGGAATTCCAGGCATACTTCAATGGTATTTTCTGGGTAGTGAGGTGGCACGGGTTCGGATAGTTTAATTTCTGGGCAGCCCCAAGTATTTACCACTGCAGGTTCAAATGTCAAAGAGATCAGATTCAAAAGAACATCCCCCACACTATCGGCCATCAGCGTGTCTGTGGCATCTTTGCCTCCAAGTATGGTGATTAGACGCAGATGGTTATCATTATTCTTTTCCAGGTTTAGACCACGAGGATTCATGGAATATGTGTGGAATGCCAGTCCAGGTGTTAATCTTGCCATGATTAGTCCGTAGCACTCTTGAATAAGTTGTTTGACACTCAAGTCCAATCGCTTCGCAAATGCTTCCAATTCTTGTATTTTATTCTGTTCAAAATATTCCACGCATATTTCCTTCCGGAATTTCTCGTAAAATGAGTTTCTATCTTGACATCCGAAAAACTGATATGGCAGGTCCTACAAAACAATATAATTTCAAATCCAATGATTAAGCTCTTCTAAAGTTAAATATATTCAAGTTTCTTTAAGGCTGTTCAGCCTACTTACCTCTACTACTAAATTCATGTTTTGCAACTTTAACACTTTCTTCAAAACGTAAGACATGTAGCAACACATTGTTTTGATGCTGTTAGTAGATGCATAATCCAACGCTCGTTTAGCTAACTGAACGTCAATCTGCTTCAGCTTCACCATCAAAAACAGGAACATGATGTTTTGTTTTTGGCAGTATGGATATGCGAAGATAAGACGTGTTAAACAGGATAAAACCACAGAAGTACGATTAACAGCTTCTTCCTTTACTTCATCACCAGTTGAATTCACCTACAAAATTAAACAAAAGAATTATGTAAAAAAAACATTTAAAGGACTTTTCCACGCATAAGTGAATAGGTAACAGGTAACTGGTGAATAGATTACTTCAATTTCATAACAGTCAAGCAGTTTCTTAAAAACGACATCCAAAAATTTCTTTCTTCGTTCCTGATATATTTCTGCAGGGAATCCGGCCAACTCTTCTTGTGAGTTGATAAGGCCTTTGCTGTAGTCGAAAGGATTAGCAAACTCGTACATTGTGCAGATTGTATCAACAGTCAATTGCCGAACTTCTTGGCACTTATTTTCTAGAAATAAATGCAATTCCTCCAACACCCAAACATCAGTGGGACCTGATCCTTTCGTCACTGGTGCAAACGTGCTCCAAGAAAGGTCGGGATCGTTCTGGAAATAAATAACAAAGCGTGTGGGTTTGCAGGTTTACTCTACTATTTAGTGAAGTTAACAAAAATATGAGTTACTGTGTGTTTACCTTAGCCAATTCAGCAAGCGCTTCCATAGCTTGTTTGTACACAGTTTTTGGGGTTTTATAATTCAACTTCAAAAAGTTGAACATCGTCCCCACCAAAACCATGAAGTGAGACCTTGAATCTCCTTCAAAAGTGGCGTAATGCGGCGTTAGGCCTACATTTACAGCAATACAAAGTTACAAAATCATTATAAGGCTAATTATCACCTAAAATCTGCATGTAATTTCATTAAATAAAACATATTCACACCTTTAAATAGATTCCATAACTTCTCAATACAATGGGGAAGCAAGTGATACCCACGACACATCTGTTGTAGCAAACTGGTAATCAATTGAATCAAGTCGTGAACTGTAGCAGAGTCTTGAATTTGCGACATTTCAGAAATCAGCAACACACACTAAAGAAAATAAGCCAAAATTGTTACAATGCTTCAATTCAAAGAGAAGTCAACGTTTTGTTAAAAATAAATTCAAACATAGAACAGTCTTAAAAGTTCTTACAGCATCAAACAGATATAAATTGGCACTGCTAAACCTCTCAGACTGCAAATCCTTCATGATGTCCGCAAAAAAGTCTACCCTGCGTTCTATATAAATAAATTGAAAAAAAAACAGTTAATATTTTTGAGTCGATAAAACGAATTAGCATGAGCATGAATGCACTCAATCCTAACTCACCACAGACAATCCCATAATCAATGAGAAATTGCAGAGCTCCCAACGAAACGCTATCATATCGCGGATCCCGATTCGTCATAAAATATAGCTCCTCCGGATTGTCAAAATGTCTTTCTAGCATGCGTATATTACTTGGTAAATCATCAGCGAAAAACGACAGATCTCCATCCTGGAAATTATTTAGTGCTCCTATGAAATCAATTGAAACAATATGCGTAAAGTAACTTTAAGCTTAAATGTTATAAATTGGTAATCATTACACCGTTTTTTAACTCACCTTTAACATAATTCGCCAAGTTGCTTTTAAAAACTCGTCGAACAGCATCCACTACTTGAGAACTGAATTTCTGATTCAAAGACGTTCGCATTTTACCACAAATGTTACGATTCGAAAAAAGTTTTCTCGCAAGCCTGATAATATTTTTTACATAATCTGTTTTATCTTCCATCATGTCTCTGGCCGCTAGACGTTCCATAATAGCCTGACTACACTTCTCTATTCCCTGGTCAAAAACTCTTTCCAACACTGATTTAAATCCTACTTGTCCACTAGAAGCTGACTCCCCAATCTCATACTTTTCAATTATATTTAAAACATTCACGTTCAAATTGACTTTGTTAATTAACAGCCGAAGATCCAAACGCACAACAGCCCTTGCAGCGTTCCCATTAACGGCTGTACTAGTTGTCAGTCCAGGAATTCTTTCGTAGTCCATTTTCATTGCATCTGCCAATCTTTCCGCGGGCCTTTGCATTACAATGAATTTGCAAATTTTCTCTTGATCACAATTTTTAGATGACTTTCCTTGAACAATTTTTTCCTTCTCCTTTACGAAGCTGGTTCTGAATAACATTTTTTCGTACGCCCGAAAAGCTTTTAAGGATTCAGAAAATACTCCAATCTCTTGCTTGATCAGAATATCAGTTTGCTTCACAATTAAAGAACACAGCAGAGCAGCGACCAACGATTCAAATCCAGATATATCAGCATTGGAAACTTGCACCAGCCATCTGATTAGCGCTAGTCTGGGACAGGCAGTTACTGCAATCTCGTCATCCACCAATAATTTTTGACTCACTAGATTCGAATCCCTAATTTGTACTGGCAGTGTAGTAAGAGCTAGGTATTCGGCTAGTAGCTGGACGCTGCATTTTGTTGGCGGCATGTAATTGTTCACGTACAACATCAACAGCGGTGAAATGTTGGGAGGATGAGTTTCTTTCAAAATACGACGAAGGAGATTAATCGCATCATCTTTTGCCTCACAAACTGTAATGGATCTGTAAAAAAGTAAAAATATCACAGAGCGTAAGTTAACATATTTACCCAAGATTTAGTTGGAACTAATTATGATTTTTTTTTTATTTCCTTACTTGAGTGTCAAGTCCCAGACAGTAGACCAGGTATCAGCAGCGTCGCCAATTGATTTTTGCTCCCGAAGAAACTTTTCAGCTGCCAATAAACTCGAAAAATATTCATAAAATTCTTTCCTAACCATTAACGGAGTGTTAAAAAGCTTGCTTCCTAAATATATTAAATTTGACAGATTCAACTTGTTTTCAACCAGTTCAGGGAAGTGCGTCAGTACTGTCTTGACGTATGTCATCCTAAAAGCGCAAAAAATCAAAAATACAATATAGCACTGGAGAATCATGAATTTTTGTTCAACTTAGCTACAAAGTGTGTGGAGACTCATTAATTACCAGATAGTCAGTCCTTCCTCCGCTGGTTTACGATGAATGTCGCTGATTATTGTGTTGAAAGACTTGTAACGCATTTTCTTTTTAGCAACCATACCACCATCCTCATCATCAGAGCTGTCATTTTCTGCCATCAATGGTGAAGAGATCTAGAAGCATGAAGTACGCCATTTGTACAAAATGTATTTGTCCGACTATCCCTACATTTCCTAACCCTTTCATTTTTGTTTATCAAATAATTTAAATATAATCTTTAAAGATACCTGTTTTGTACACTTGGCAGAAAGTAAGAGAAATCTGTCCGGCAAATGCTCATCAATTCGATGAATTCTCCGGTTTGCTCTCTCTTCCACCATTTCAATGCAGTATGCATACATTGACCTCAAAATCTCTTTCCAGGTTGCTAAATTATCAGCATAAAATGCATCAGACTTCAAATCGCAATCATAAGGCATGTGGAGGGCGTATTGAATGAGCAGAAATTTTACTAAGGCGGCCTAAACACAGAACAAAATTCATAAAATAACTTGAAAATAATGGAATTATTTAGAGTATCCAATATTTAAAATCAACTTACTTCCTCTTGCTCTTTCCATGACGGGATCCGGAAAAGGTGAGGAATCACTGTTTCGCCTAACTGGCAAAGTATGCCACGAAACTCAACAGCGTTCTAATTCAGAAAAAATAAACTGTTAAATTAGCATACAAGAATATCATTTGCTTCATTCATTTTGAAGAATTTGTAATATTACCTGATTACAAAGTTCAATTAAGCCTAAAAGATATTTCAAAATGTTCCGCTGGGTGTCTTCGAAATCGACTTGGATAATCGTAGAATAAAATTCAACAACACTAAAACAAGAAAGAGAGAAAGAAACATCTTAAAATTTGAAGTGATTTCATTTCCAGAAAACTTGCTGATTTGATTACTGATTACCTTGTCCGTAAATGGGGAATGACCAAGTCCAAAAGTGAACCCTGTGCAATGCATAGTTGCATACTGGATAAAAATGCATCAGTGGTAATATGCTTCTTTTGGTGACATTTGAGCAACGTTGTTATTAACTCTAATTTTTAAATAACAAAAAGTCAAACAATTAATTCACACAAGACATAAAACATAAAACTAGCTTGCACTGTAACATGAAAAGTGGATTTGATTTTAGTTAAATGATTTACCAATCCAGGCGTTGGAGTCAACGAATGAACGATAGAGAGGAATCTCCAAAAAACTTTTCAATAAGCCCATTAATTCGGTACCGAAATTTTGAGCGTATCGCTCTTGGTTCAAATGAACAACGACGAAATCAAAAATTTTGTTCCAGTTTAGCAATGGTCCATCTAAAGAAGAAAATAGATCATGCATTACAACTTTCAGCTATTAACCTACTCATATATTTAAATGACAGGTTTAAAAAAGACTTACTTCTGGTTGATTTTTGAAAAACCCTTCGGACAAGTCCAATATATCCTAGTTTACTAGCTGCAGTCAAGTTTCCTTTCTCGGTTTCCTGCCAAAGTGTAAAAAGTTAAAGCATACAAAATCCTGATATCTGAATTGTTCATCTTCCTCTACATGTTTATCACCAATACAGTATATAAGTTACCTTTACGAAGTAGTCTTGAACTGCCAGAAACAACACCGTCCACGTCAATTTTTCTCCTTTCTTATCAGGTACAACTGAATTGCAATTTAATTTGCTTATAAGGTCATCATCATTGTCCAGGTATTCTTCCAGCGACGCCGCACCAGCCTAGGAATTTTTAATTAATTTTAAGCATAGCACAAACCATAATAATTTCCCCATTAAAACCTAAAAGCAAAATCGGCACCGTTTTAATACCTTTCTGTCAGCAATGCGGGAGCAGTGCCGCATATCCTGCAAAGCTTTCTGTAACCTTTCCATGATTCTAAGGATAATCCCCCCGATCTCAACGAGCCTTGACTGCAACACTTGACCCCTCCTACCTTCCCTTCGTTATTGACTATGTCACCAAATCTGAAAGCAGTTAAAAAATGATAAGCTCACTCATATATGTATATCATTTCCGTTTCATCAAATTTCATTCATTTTTAAGTTGCACGCAGTCATCCAAATCACAACATTTATGCACTACCGGTACACTGCCTCTAAACATTTTAAATACATTTCATGCAATTTATTTTGTTAACCTACCATTCGTCATATCATAAAGCACTACATCATAAATCCTTGAGATTTCACTAATTAAAATCACTTCACATAATCAATACTTAAAACGGACACAGAGAAAGTTAGTCTCTAGTTGACAATGCTTAAACGTACTAATTAAACACTATTCAACTGCAGGGATTAGAGTGGAGAAAGTCAAACTACAACTGAAAATGTTCCACGAACAACTATCAGCAATCAGCATCAGCAGTGCTGATTCAACACTATCACTACTTTGTTGACTGAAGATTGACGACGGAGACGACTGCCTGTTTTTCTCCAAACTTCGAATAAATTAGATTGACAAGATGTGTGAGCTGAGTCTTTTAAGAAAGTGCATCAACTTTTTTGGATTTTGGTCAACTTTTCATTGTTCATCTCTCAGCTCAGCACATCAACTTGTTGTTTACCACAAAACTAGCTCAAAACACTAAAACACTGAACTACCGCGCATGTTCATAAAGTATTCTGAGACTTGGGGTAATAAGATACATAGGCCGTAGATCACTTGAACCACCCAACCGGTTGTGGCTCAATACATTCAAATTTCCCCTTCTCTGCTATGCTGCTGAGCTGAGGCCATTTGGAATATCAGCTGCGTTCTGTTATTCAGCTGTAGTGAAATTTGCTGAGAAGAAAATTTGGAAATTTTAATTTTAATTGTACATTAAACGTAAGTGGAAGAGTGTTTTGAATTAATTACTCATCATGATTAAATCTATAGTCTAGTTTTATATTTGATTTGTGTTGAAGGCTGATTTTGTGGTTAAATTACAACTAAAATAGGAATACCTACAGAACATTATTGAAATTTGAGTGGTGTGGTAATTATTAACTAAAAAAATTTATTTTATTTTGTGATTATTATATTTTCATGCAGATAATTTGGCAGGATGCTCAGCTACGTAGCCAAGTCCAGCGGGATGTCCCAATACTTTAAGGCTTCTGCCACAGCAGTGGCTGCTGCAAAGCCTACAATTAACCCATCAAAAGTTATAGGATCAGCGGTTGGTGCTGCTCATCCAGCTCCAGCCCCCCGTATTACTGGAGATACTCTCCGGATGAATGCTGTAAAAGGTCAAGTTTTAACTACATCAGCAGTTAGGAGTACTGCATCTGTGCGATGTGCGCACACGGATGTTCGGGTTCCAGACTTTTCAGATTATCGTAGGAATGCTACTAAGGAGCCTACTTCAAGAAATAAGGAAAGTCTTCCTGCGAGACAGAGTTTTACTTATTTAATTTCTGGAGCAGGTAAAAATTATTCACATAATACCTCAGCCATTTATAACTTTTTAATTGGTATAGGATTGATAATAATTTTAATTGATGTTTTTAATAGCCGCTGGATTGACTGGAGCATATTGCGCGAAAACCATCGTCACTGATCTTGTCATGAGCATGAGCGCTTCTGCTGATGTTTTGGCTTTGGCTAAAATTGAAATCAAACTTGGAGATATTCCGGAAGGAAAGAATGCTTGTTTCAAGTGGAGAGGAAAGCCGTTATTCATTCGACACAGGTATTTAATTAGTCTGATGTGCTATATTTTATGTGTATGAATTATACTGTATCATATTCTATTTATATTCATGTAGGACTGGCGCAGAAATCCAATCCGAGCAATCTGTGGATGTTGCCAGTCTTCGTGATCCCCAGGCTGACTCAGAACGTGTGAAGAAACCTGAGTGGCTAGTCGTTCTTGGCGTCTGCACACATTTAGGATGCGTACCAATCGCGAATGCAGGTATGCTTATCAAACCAATTAGGGATTTCATCAAAATTGCTGCACTTTGTAATTCTAAACTTACTAAACTATTAAAAATATATGTTTGTAGGCGATTTCGGAGGTTACTACTGCCCTTGCCACGGTTCTCACTACGACGCTTCTGGGAGAATTCGTAAGGGACCTGCTCCACTTAATCTTGAAGTACCCGAATACGAATTTCCCGATGAAACTTCCCTCTTGGTGGGTTAAATATAGAATGTATAATTTAGACTAAATGTACAATGCTGAAAAAATATATGTTTAAAAAATCGGATGCGTTATGTAATAAACTACTTTAGTCTCTATCCAAAAACTTTAGTCGAAACCATTATGGCATCATCGTCAACTTTAGATTTTCTGTAAAGGTGAACTGTAAATTAAAAATATGTAACTGTCCGTGATTTTCTTTTCAAAAAAAAATCAGATGAACTTGTGCATTCCTCATTTCAATTTATTTGGTATATTGGTCCATTTCAGAATAGCATACATGCATGTTTCATAAATGAAATTTAAAAAAAAAATGCCAGAGAAGTAAAATAGCATGAAATATATTTTTTACACATCGACAAAGGTGCAGGGATGAACGGTTTATTTTTCTTTTTATCATCATTACTATTACAAAATAATCTTGTTTTTGTCAATCAAGTCAGTGGATTTCTACTTTTTAGACGGCGGAAAAGAAAAAAATAAATAGGAAATAGGCACACAATTACAATTAATTACGAAAAAATTGACTTAGTTGATAGCAATTAAAAATTTGTAGATTTATACCAAATGGTAAAGTGATTTTTAATACACAACACACATGAACAAAAGGGTTTGACTTTTAAATTGTTTTCTCAAACTCTTTAAACATTTCATTTTGTGCATTATAATCACAGAACAAAATGCAAAAATCTCTCAACCAACCTTGAACAAACAAAAAAATATTTAAAAATACGGCAATACGTACAATACTACATAATATTATCATTATTATGCTTTTTTAGAATAATATAACATGGTTGTAGCAGCAGCAGAATGAATATAATAAATTCCTTCTTCGCTCGCACTTTTACATTTTACATAATACGTACTAAATATTAAACTTGTGGATATAATTAATATTTTATTATCTTTTAATAATAATATAATAACTAATTTCTATTTTTTATGCTTAATTTAATTACGCACGATTTAATAGTATTTTGTAGAATATATTTATGTCGCTTGCACTTGCTCACAAAAATTTTCATATACGCTTTTTTTGTAATAAAATGGCATATGAAAATGAAACAGGAGGACATAATATCATCATCTTCATCAGAAATGAAATATTTTTTATGGAACAATTTTAGTTGTCTGTCTGAATATTTATATTACATACACAAAAAATGTAACACGTTACTTTTATATATACTACCTACAGAGTATTGTGAAGTTTGATAACTGCGCTTTGTTGATATACAAGAAGACAAAGTTATCTGACGACGCTGCGCCGCAGAGCGTTGGATTTGGATTTTCAGTGTAATACCCCTACTTACTCGATGAAGAGATTTAGTATCGGAGAGTCGACTATTAATAAAGCTATATTTTCTTTTAATTATTTTCTCTTTCAAATAATTTGTAAATATAATTAGATAAAATTTCTTTCATAATATAATGATTTATCTTTTTCAGTTTTGGTTAATAGATTGATTGTAAATTTTGAAAAAAGCAAGCATTGTCATTTGTTTAATTAATTTACGCGGCTGCGCTAAATATAGTAAATATGTTTTTTGATAGTTGCGCTTGTTTTTTTTAGAATAATATATAGTTTGTTTCATAAATTCTCATCATCAAAACAATCTTCTCTGCTTAATTATTTTTATTATTTACGTAAACTGTATATAATTTAAAGCTTTGAACTATTTTGCAGGTCCAACTGTAGAGTATATAGAATTCAGAAATATGGTATATGTATATTTTTTTTAATAAGAAGTCAACAAGAAAAAAAACGAAAAAAATTGGAGATTTTCTTTATGCTTTTTTAGTTTTTTAGGCGACTGGTTGAACTGGGGACCTTTCCAGGGCCAATTGATTTCTGTAGTTGCCAGCCTTTTTGGCTCTGGAAGATCGGATGATTTGTAGAACCATGGCTTTGCAGTCGTGACATACGACCATTAGAGACCCTTTCAATTGCTCAGTCTTGTCATCTTGTTTCCCTCGACCAAAGCTTCTCCTGCAAAAATTAAAAATCAATAAATTCATATGAATTAGTTTATAGTTTGACAAGCATATGTGTAGGTAACAGTATATAGCCATGTATTAAAGTAATGTATTGGTTTTCATAATCAATTTGTATTTACCTTTTAAAAGCCATGAGGCCAAGAGAAATGGAGGTGACAGTGGGCAAACTGTAAGGTCCATGGTTGCCATGATCTGGTGAAAATCTGTCGCGCTCTTCCGACTCCAAAAGCCCAGGGGAGATGGAGCGCTGTCCACTATCGGAATCTGTCCCTAAAGATTTACGTGACATGTTTGGTGACGAGGGAGCACTACCTACACTATTCTTACGTCCTGCCAGCTTGTTATTTTTGTTTGTGTTATTTTGTGTTGTCGTACCATTTGTGCTATTGGGAGTGGGCGTTCGGGAACCAGGCACCAACTCTTTCTCCTCATCGCGTGGAGAAAGTGCGGGACTGAGACTGGACACGGGAACTTTGGAAAAGTGTTCTGTGGGTATTCTCATCTGCAAAAGTTCACACACACAAATTGGATTACAATATAGTTCTCTCAGGGCACATACATATTAATTAAGGTGAGCTTATGTGGCATGCTGACTTACTTTGGAACAACATTTGGCACACACCATCCTCTTACACAGCTTGCATTGGTTACCCCAAGGGCCGAACAGAGAAAAGCGAGTTTTCAGACACAGGAAACATATCTGTTGGGGCGAAGTGAGAAAATAATTTGTTAAATTTTAGCCCGAGTCGCAATTGATTTTTTTTTACTGATTCATGTAATCGCTTTTTAATTGCTAGTATGATAATTATAATGATTCCATAAATGCCCTAATTTAATTTAAAATCATTACTAATTTCATATTTTTGTGAACGATAAAGTTTTGCTTATGAATTTGGTAATTAGGTTTTAAGACCCATTATGCATGTTAGATAGCATGTAGATAAACTAATCTTAATGTGCACATGGACCCACTTTTGATCGTTTTAGCAGCTTTATGCATGCCTACTAAACTACGCTATAAAATTAAACTACAAAAGTTACTATGCATTACCATCTCTTAAAATGCAAGTTAATAATAGTATGCTTTAATCTCAGTATACTTTTGCGTGAAACAGCTGAATGGATTGATTTTAGCGTGCAAGTGAATCGATATTGATATGACTTTTCATCGAAGCGGAAAATTATGGGTAACTTAATTTTAATGGGTTTTTATTTATGAAGTAATAATTTATTTTACTATCTCAAAAATTAAAATGTTCCGTTCCGGTCTATGAAGCGATTAAAGAAAATGGGATATTCATAACGTCAACAACATTAGTGCGCAACTACACAAGAAGTTCAATCGTTTTCAAGGTAAAGTCACTAACTATAAGTCAATCAGTTAAACGCAACGATTAACGATATAAATATAAAGTCATAAATTCGATTGTCAATTTTTTCTTCTCATCGTACTGAAGAATCATGCATTGCATTATTTGCATTGCAAATTTTATTACCTCCAGACACTAGGGATCTTATTGTCAAAAGAAATTTTTCAAACAACTTTTTAGTCAATATAAAACGAAACCTTTTCTTCAAAAAAAACTACCTTAAATTAATATTAATAGGATATGATGCATGGTATGATTTCCTAACTAATTAAAAAATTATAAATAAATTATCCTGACTAATTTGATTATTATTATCTTTTAATTTTTATTGCTTGTAAATTATAATTCCATTACAGAGTTCATTCTAATGAAATAATTATCCCTAAAGGCTATTCAATTTACTTGAGCATAAAAATAATATATTCATTTTTTTATAACTAACGATCAAAATAAACACACGTCAAAATAATGTATTAAACAGACTTAATTTAATAGTCTACAAAGTCAATGTCACCTTGCTAGATGTCATGTTTTATTTTGTTGTTGCGTGTGTGGTAAACAAGCCATGCCATAAATATTCTGTCAAGTATGAAATTCCATCCTCATCAACATCAACATCAAAAAACCACCTTCAAGAGCTTAATTCTCCAAAACTACTTCATGCCAAGTTATTAAGAACCTCTGAAAAAAATTACATCAAGAGAAACAAGAGTAATTTGAATTTTCACTTTTCATTTCTAGTCTCCATTCCTGTTTAATTTTCTCCATGTGAAATGAAATTAAATTAACGCCCCTGGCCATAAGGTAGAAGATTAATGACATTCCTAATTTACCCCTATGACTTCTCATACATGCATATGCCATGTTGTTTGCTTAATTAATATAGTCAAAGCGTGTTTATATACTCTGCTCTGCATATTATAACTTTTTTTTTTAAACATACCTTTCCCTTCTCAACATCCTCCTTGAGACTACAGTCGACAGGAAGAGCTTCCAACTCGGCTTTGGTAAGAACGAAACGAATGTGCACGACTTCTTCAAGATTAAGGGACAGACACTCCATCGCCGTCTGCCATTGATTTGACTGGAAGAATTCTTCTTGAAGCGAACTCTTGGAGACGGAGTGAGGTAGCTGCTGCTTCCGTCTGTGCAGAATGGGTGACACAGCAGGTCCATTGAGAGAGTCGAAAATCTTTTTGGAATTTGTGTACTCAAAGGGGAAGGTGATAAGGGTTGCACCGTGCTCATCCCTCATCGTGGGATTGCATATCGTGTGCCTTCGCCGGAGATCTACTAATCTCTCTGTGCTACCCCCTCCTATCGTCTGCTCACCTGTAATCAACACACAAGGGTGGCCTACCATTAATATTATGCTGAGAAAACGTAAAACTTCACTCTCACACAAGTCAAAACACACATATACACATATTATCTAGGATAATAGATAATACATAATCTCCTCGGATTAAAGATTTCTTTTGTGTGAATTTTTTTGAATTTGAAAAATTTCACCAAAAATCTCATTATCTTTATCCATATCCTTCCAGACTTCTCATGTACTTGTTAAAATGACTTGACTCTTCTTTTTTTGACTTGTGAGAAAAAATTTCTAAAGATGTAATCTTTTTTCACTTTGTTTTTGCTTTTGCTTACCAATGGATGGTTTACTTTTCCACGGCGAGACAGGTGTGGATTGAGTTCCATCGGAGGAACAAATATGACGATAAAAACACATTCCATTACTGTTAGTTTTGTTAAAGGATTCCTCAGCTTCGTCGTCCTCATCATCATCAAAATCCTGGAAGAAAGCCAAAAAAATCAATATATATTTAACTGCATTAAGCTATTTTAGTACAATAAGTAATCATGCCTTTTATACACAAGACGACTTAAGAAGATTATCATTTTCTATTTAGTCTCACCAATCCATTCACAAGTTTCACTTCATCTCAATGCAATCAATATTCACTCTCGATTTTTGTTTCTTACCAAGAAGATTAAGTATTTAGAAAGGTAATGCGATGAAATTAACAAGAGAAAAAATGACTTGGGACTTCAACTTGCAAAAATTAATACTATTACACTTTCCTGTGATTTTTAACCAACCACCAAAACCAGTAGCTTTGAAAATTTACACATTTTTTCCCGTATGTAATCCCACTCATTTTTATGTTCTTCACCGGATCCCACCACCCGGAATTCACAACAAATTCCCTAGAATGTTGACATTACGACATATGGGAATTTTCATAGGATTATATAGTACTTAATCCTCAATTTTAGTATCTACTTAAAAAATTAATATAAATATGCAAAATTTACATTACATGCATTTATTTTGTGAAAATGTGATCACTTCACACATGGACATATGTCAAATAGATCATAAAACTGCTTTGATTGCACATCGTGTGCCTTCCACGCACACCACATGCCATGCCACTTTGACTTGACATGTCATAATCATAATTTTACTACATTTTTCTTACTCTCTGCAATTCTCTTGAGCTATCGTAAGGGATAATCAAAAAAAGTACCTGTTTCTTGGGTAGTACCTTTTTACCCTTTTTATCACATTTTATTCAAAAGTATTGTTCTAAGGGATAAGGATATCGGCTTATTTCAGGGGCGCAGTTTTTCACTGACGGACTTAGTCACATAATCGTTTCTTGTTAATAGTTTTAGATTTTAGCATAATGTAAATGCAACATAACCAAACCTTACTTGTTCATGTCATAATGTCATATCATATTATCCACCAAAAAGATTATCTGATCATCATACACCCACTCACCACTATTACCACCATCCAGTTTTACTGATACTTATCGTAATATCATTATGATGTCGATAGAATGTGATTTAAGAAGTTTGCAATTTTCATGTATCCACAGACAAGACAGAGCAGACTCCATCCATACAATGTACAACAAAGAAAGATATTATGACCTTAGTAAAATGCAAACATGCTAAAAATCTAAGTCTCATGTGTATCGTGTCATGTGGCATGTCATATCTGAAAGAAAATCTCTCAGCATGCTTGCTCCATAGGAAATGAGCATATGGCATGATAAACCATCGTAAATTCCATAAAAGTAAATGACTGATGATCAATAATTCTTCGAAGCTTGACTTGACGTTATGTAAATCGTGCTCAATACTTATCGTTAACAAACCCATTACTTAAAGTATGAATATTTGGTTCATCATAATATTTTTTTCTGGACTTGGGCTTCTGCTGAAATGGGCTTGGTTGAATGAAAACCGCAGAAAAAAAGTGAATTTCTGAATAAATTTGTTAATTTTCCTTAAAAATCTTATTAACATGGCTTGAACAAAAGATTTAACCACAACATTTCTTGTAACCGGCAAAAACCGATGCGATGATGATGCAAGATAGAAAAAATACTAATTCGCATGCATTTCAACTTCAACCTGTCAACTATTAACCTCCCAGCAAAAATCCAACAACATGATTTTTTTATGAATCTTCTATCATCTATGGAGAATGAAGATGGACACGCCTAATTTCCCAATTTACTCTGAAGAAATTGATTGATACAGAAAAAAATACGCATCTCTCCTCTCGCCAATCATCCCCAATATGTTTAAACATGACTTGCCATAAAAACATACAAAATAGTAAATTCTTCTTGAAAACATGCACAATGCAATAATGATGTAGTTTTTTTTTCTTTGAAAACATGAACATTTTCAATCAGTTATAAAAATCTATCCATGTATCAACAAACAAGGAAATGCAGAAAAGAAATTCCGCACCTAATCAAATCAAAAGATATTAAATTTTACAATCAAATCATGAGCAAAAAATAAAAAAACCAGCCACGGCATAAAAAAAGGCGGACCTCTGTGTACATATCACCTCACTACTACCCTAACGACTCACTCTCTTCACCTCCTCTTCCTGCCCGAGAGTCCGAGAGAGAGATAGGCTGGGTTAGTAGTAAACTTTAAAATTTTCTCGTTTGTAAAATAAATACATATTTAGGGCAATAGTATTTTTTAACGTTGGGAAAACAGTCATAAAACAAGTTGAACTTTGAAAGATAAAAAAACGCGTGTGTAACTGACTGAGTACTATTGACTATCATTAAACCAATAATTTTCAATATTTTGTACATTGCTTATCTAACATATTAGATAAACCTGGTCAAAGGGATATTGTATATGCTCATGTTCATCTACGCATATCTCTTCATCTCATAAACAATTATCTCCGACAAAATGGCCTATCAGTCAGTCAATGAGCAGCACCACCATCACTGTCCTACCAAGAACAAGATAGATAGAAGAGAAGCACTTGTAAAACTCAGTATAATTATCTAATACCGATCAAATACCATCAAAATCATTCAACATAATGCTACAACAAAAAAAAACATAATAAAAAACATGCTATGCAACTCTATAAAATTCTTGCACAGGATGATCATCAGCAGAAGATCATCTAGGCGCAAGAAGAGGAGCTGCCCTTTTTCCCATCTTTGATTTTTTTATTACGATTACCATTTACCACCGTCTTTTGCTCTCTTGAAGCTCATGTAATACACGCATAATGTCTGTTATCGGTTAACTAACTTTTTTTTATAATGGTAATACCGCTTTCAAACTGCGCTCGTCTGAGCTTAAAGGCACACAGGGGTTGCAAACGAAAATGCCTGCGGTGTCATCATAATCATCATGACATGACGGGGTCCTATCATAATTATAAGGATACCGGCTGCCTACCTACCTGTTCGAACAAACATTAATGGCACTCCTGTAACAATACTACACTATATGCTTTACGGTTTTCTATGCAAAGGAAAATATTTTTTTCCTTTTTGATTATTATGCAATGGAATGATTTTTATTGATTGTGCATTCACTGCAATTGCAAATACAGGTGATATTGTATTGCCAGTAAATCTAAACCTAGTCATCATCATCATCTTCTCTACAGACTCGGTCGATCGGGCAATAGGTTTAAAAATCAATACCAACGTAAAGTATGGGATAAGTTATGTTATGACCTGACATGCTGCATTTACGTAACACACTTTACTGAACATCTAATCAAGCAACCAAACTGAACTGATCTAGTTTGCTAATAATCCAAGAGGCAAACAATAGCCTATATTTTTTATTATCCTCGTTCATTCACCATAAATGTACATTTAGGCTTGTGCGCTCTGCTCTCTTTTACACACACGTTATTAATAGCTTGGTCATTCAATTCAGTTTCAATTGAATTTCACAAAAAGTTTATGATGATGATGAAAATAACAATGCAACGCTATTTGGCATTTTATCATGATGATAATCATCGTCTTCATATCGATCGCATGTGGCGGTTTTTTTCTGGTCTAACCGTCAATTCTACTTTAACTCATTCCTCTGAACTGAATCGAAGGGTGATGTGATGGAGAATGAAAGTATGCGCATTGCATTGTATTCCGAACATTGAGGTCTCATCATCATCATATTACTCAATACATACTCTTATTTAACGAGATGGAAAGTTTTTTTTTGGCTCATTAATAAACCTTCGTTGCCTTCAGGTCCAATTCAGTTTAGTTCAGGCCTGGCCTGATGCATTCCATTTATTATGTAACAAGAACAACATGCATATTTATAGATTTGTTATATTAGAGAAATAAATTGCTTCTCATTCTTTATATTCAGCGAACAAGTTCGTCTGTCTTGAAGATTTGATCGAACTCACATCACATAATATTTATGTCATCATCATTGCATTGAATAGTGATGATGACGATCATGAAGATACACTCTAAATTAAATTCGAGTATTGAATCTTCATTGTTTTATACAGTTCGTTCAAATCAAATAATATTTGCAACACAAATGGACGTACTATTTTATTGAATTTTAGAACTAGCTGATTTTAAATTGACACACGTGCGCATTTCCGATTTAATTTCCAATATCCAAATCCGAATCCTAGCCACTAGCCTTCGGAGGAACCATCTCTCCGATGGCTAAACCACAAAAGTCTCCAACTACGTATTAAAGGCATCTAACACTTACACCTGACAAGTAATACTATTTTATATTGTACATCATCGCAGCAACATAATTTAATTACCCTATTTTTCCATGTTACTAGAAATATGTCAGTGTTTAAAATTAATACATGCATTCTTCACTATCCTGTCATATTTTTTTGTGTCACGTCAAAATAACGATGTCAGACTTGACTACTGAATAATGACTATAAATAGGACTACCGAGTCAAACATAAAAAAATCCATCAAAATAGCAACAGTGACACAAGAATGCAACCGGAGGATAGATGATGATGATAGATGTAGTAAAAAATTAGCGTATAAATACCAATTTAGTGTGACATAGCTAGTCTCCCTGAGCTCAGCAATAAATGTCAGTGGACCGTATCATCACTATCACAGGTATGCATGCGCCATAAAAAACCCCATCGTACATATTTACAATCACCAAAAATTATCCTCATCATAAAAAATTCAAATAACATGTTATGCATGAATATGAAATTTCATATTTTTACTACTTGTTGTTGTTCAAAACATGGAAAAAGAATTACATGCCTACATGAATAGGTAGCATATTTAAATGTGACATAAAATATTACTTAACTGCAAACTGCACTGTTGACTGTAACCGAACAATTAACAATGGAATAAATTTTTGAAATGATCAACTGAAAGTAAAAATTTGTCCGCAGTTGTCAATCTTTTAACACTAGTCCTACTCATAAAAGTTTTTTTTATGACAGGGTAGAAGATGATGAGTAGGTGCACTTTCATTACTATTCACAAGTTTACAATTTAGCTGACAAGACAAGGAGCCAGGCGAGTAGCCTTCTAAATATTTTTAAAATGTATTACATATTACATGACACGACATGTTCCACTAAAAACAAAAGCTTGTACTAGAGTCCCAATAAACTAAAAATCCATTTTCGTCCATCATATTAATAATCATCAACATGATCAATGAATGAAACGTATATTATTTGAATATGCTCTGCTCACTAAGTCAGTCAATCTAAAAAATATATATTTCAATTCAAGCTTCGTTTCAATTTAAGGCGTATGAAATGCCTGCATAATTCATCCATCCATTTAAAAATTCCCTTTTGCTTTCTACATGATGACGATGATGAGATGAGATGACTACAGAATAAAGAAAGGAGTCCTTGCAACCTCACTCGCTCGTTTGTTTGCATGTATGCATGTTATTGTTGTGCTCATCATCTTCATCATGTCATCATTACGTCAAAAGGAATAAGATGCAATCTACGCAGATGGGCGGAAGACCTTATATCCCACTACCACACCAGGTAACCTAACTAACTTTGATGATGAGATGAGTTTCTTGTAAAAAAATAGGCGGGCATGACATGGGCATGCTTTTATAAGTAACAATGCTACTATATGATAAACTTACATTGCAAATGTCAATAGATAATCATAAAACATGCATTACGATGATGTTAAAAAAAATTGAGTGCAGGTGCCTGCACTTTTTTCTTCTATAATGCATTATTGTATAATTTTTTCATGTCATGTCATGTTACAGCGAAGAAAGATGATAAAAAGTAAAATGATTTGAAGAAGACGAAGAAGCCCCTTTACTTTGAGAATCTATTATTATGCAAGTTATTATATAACACTTTTATACAACACAAACAATGCATCGAAAAAAATATGTGCTGGTTACTCAACATGATTCATGATGCATTTTTTTGCTTCTTATTAACACACACCAGCCAAAAAATTATGTGTTTGTATTTACAATGCAATGCACTTTACCACACCACTTGACTTGCACCTTGCATCGCATCGCACACAGGTATCCATTATGCCTTTATTTATTGATCTTAATGTAAACCATCATTATTTCTCCATTCTTTTGAGCATGTGTACACACTCATGGACATAAATAAGCACATAACTCATTTTCCAAAATATCACATATTTTTTTCTTTCTTTTATCCTGTAAGCTATACTCCATTAAGCATGCCACTGAAACTAGTTTACGAACAAAATGGATTGCCACCAGAAGAGAGAGAGAACCAAACCAGCCTATTTTGTTGGTAATGATGAGTTTACTACCAAAAACCAACCAGCACCACTACCACATCTTTTTAATCAAGTCAAGTTAGAGTACAGCGTTACTACACAGCACATTTTTTCTTCTGATGAGTTATCTTCCTCCTCTTTTTATCGATACTTCATTTCTCTCGCTGATTGTTGTACTTTTTTGTGTTTATTGCTTCATGAAAGGGAAAATATTGGTCGAAGATGAGCAATTGGAATGAGAGAGAAGAATGCATGCATTTTTGACAATGCTCCAACAAAACAACAATGTCTGTGCAATCTCCATACAAAACATTAAAAAAAATGTTTTACAAGCCTCATCATCATAATCATCATCATGGTCAACAATGCTAGTAGTTTGTACGTACAAAACGATAGTACAACACAAAACGCACATTTATTACCATCGAGAGTGCGAGTGAGTGTGTGTGAGAAGATGAGTTTTACATAAACAACTGCATTGTTCATGCTCACCTCATTTCATTCCACTCTATCATTTTTTTTATCACTTGACTATATAAACTCTTTTCCTTCTTCTTATCAAAAACGTAACAATAGTATGCAACAATGCTTCTTCATATTATATCTCTTCAATAACCACCAAAAATTATCATCATCTTCACAATCATGATACCACCAGCAATGCAATATTTTTAAAAAGGAACACGATAACAATGTGTATCTGTGTACGTAGTACGTGTGTGTGTGATAATATTAATATTACCTACCTACTCACACAGAGACCTTGAAAGATCATAAAAAAAATTCAGAGATTATGATGACTTGCACTTGCACTCCAACTCAACTTGTTACTGGCTTTGCTACCTTACCACTTCCACTAAATACCTAGAAGATGTGAACAAGTGTGTGGTTGAATGAGTGCTTTACAAGTTGTTGGTATTATCATGCGTAATTTTTGTGTATGCAGTTTAAAATCTCTTAAATGTATTTAGCTGTTACTGTTCAAGCCTATTGATTGCGGTTGTTACTGTGTACCTTACCATTTATTTGACTTGCAAGAACAAGATGCAAATGAAAAGTAAAAGTTTACCTTTTCTCATTTGCTCCTTCTTTTCTGAATACTTAAAAACTATAGCATAACTTTTAACTTGCCTTGTGAAAACTCAAACATTAAGCTGAAATTGTTCGATTGAATATTAGCTCAGATCTACTCAATTTCTCAAACAAATACATGGACAACAGCAAATGCTTATCTTCACAGTATTAGTTTTCAAGTATGGGTATTGTTAAGTTTGAAGGGCGTCTTTTTGTATCAATAATTTTCTTTTCATAATTTCAATGGAATATTTTCTCGTATTTTCAGGAAATCACTTTCCTTTTCTTCTCCTTCTTTTTTTCATTCTAATTCAAACTTGATCCCTAAAAGTAATTTAATTAACCTTTACATGAATTTGGCTTTGAATATTGAATGATCGCTTGATACAGATTTGATTCACTTGAAATAACTCGATTTTTCAACTTCAACAAAATTATGCAAAAAATGTTTGCATTCTGAAAAATTCTGACCCTGAATTTACATTGCCACTTTTTAAGGAAACCTTTTTTTATAAAAAAAAAGATCGTGATTTTAATAAAAAATATGTACCAATCGAATCACACTACTACTCCACATGAAAAATCGTAACAAATTTTCATTTTTTTTTTATGAACATTGGGTGAACGATTCACGTACTACATTTTAGATTGCATTGTCATTGTAATAAAAGTGAAGGTTGTATGTGTCTTCAATATATATTTTTTCTGTATATTATCGTCCTTAAGATCTCCAATCATCACATCATCACCAAGATTAAAAGATCCCATTTGATTGTCAGCTTGATATTTTATCAGAACATGTCATGTAGGAAGGAATTCAATGCGATGATAATGGTAAAAAATCAAATCAATTTTTCATCCAATTTTTTTAAAATAAAAAACTAGCCATCATCCAAATTACCAGCAAAAAAAAGATTTCATTCGACCAAAATCAAAGAGAAAACACATTTTTTCCCCACAAAATGTAAGGAAGGCTGAAATGATTGCGATGATGGACTCGTTTTCTAATCATGCCTTTCGTTTTTTGCCAGCTTTCATGATTTTTTTTAACCAGTGGCCATAAAACTGATGGTGGTTTGGTTTGGTTTTGTGTACTTGGTTTTCTTGATGATGATGTATAAATCCCCCAACAGGGCACCAGGCACCATCACAGACTGGACATAGACATGGACAGGACATGCAGACGCTAATTCCTCTTCATCTTCAAAAAAAATAATTGCTGATGCATTTTAACTGCTTACTTTTTTTTACAAAACGGCTACACACTCACCGTCATCGTCTCAATTCTCAAGTAGGTACATAAGAAGGAAATAAGCTTGTTATGCAGCAGCTGCGGCTACTGTGTGTAGATTTTAGTTACCTTGTTTTAAACAAAAAAATGGACGATGATCAAAAGGGAGCAGAGGATTGTTGAAGAAGATGAATGCCTGCGTGTTTGCCTGCAATGCATCATTATTTCTATGTATCTTTACCACTACCACATATTTATACGCTGGTTTGATTGTTGGTTTTTATGCAACTCTTACAAGAGGAAAAGTGAAGTGGAGTTTTTTTTTCATGATGATGAATGGCTGTAAAATGAAAAATGCATTTTTTTCGTTAACACATTTTTGAAAACTACACAGCCCTAAGGCAATTTGCTAATAAATATTGAATTTACAATGCTAAAGTAGATATACATAAAATGCAGATACAAAATACATTTTCAGTTAAACTAAAGCATGAACTCTAGGAAGACTTTTAAATGAAGATGTGCTATTGTTGGTATTACGCACTTAAAACTAACGTCATTCGCACTTCCATCTTAGCCACATGTACGATTAGTAGAGAGAGATGCCTGTCTTGTCTACCTGCCTGTTATGCGTGCGTTGTGTATATGTCTTGATCTAAAAACAAGCACAAAATGAAAGTTTAGACAGGTGCTTTCCATAAAGCTGACTTTATTAGGAAGGATTTACCGCTGAGCAAGAAAAAACGAAGGAAATGAAACTCGCGATCGTACAAGGAATACATAGAGAGAAGAGACAGGACAGGAGAGGAGACAAGCTAAGCTTAAAACAATGAGTGTAAAATATACATTCCCATTTATTGTACTGCAGTGCAATCCCATTCCCTAAAAGTAGTACTTTCATTTTCGTTTGAAAGTGTGTTTACATGAGTATCTGATATGCTGTGAGTAAAGCTATCCAAAATATGGGGAGAAGAGAAGGACAAAATTATGTTTCGTCTTGTTTTTTTCTTTCATTTACCTGAGCTGAAATAATAAAAAGAAATGGCTTATTACCTGTCTTGTTATTACTATGATGGTTATATTTCGCAGCTTTTTCTTTCTAGAAGCTTAAAAACAATGGAACAGTTTTTTACGTGATTCTGGTCGTAAAATGTGGGTAATTGCTGCATTTTCAGGATGATTATCCCCATCATTATTATTTCATGGCGGTTTTTCTGGAAGAAAAGCTGATTGTGGATAAAGGGTTGTTCTGATATAACAAGAGTGATAGAGTAAAATCTGGACCTTCTTCCTTTTCCCTAATAAAAATCTCCAGACTGAACATTTTCGCTAACATGAATGCTAGCTCATTTATCAGACAGCAATAAAAATGTAGTTTATAGGTTTGCTTTTCATTGTTTTTGCGTGCATCTTTATTCACTTCTCACATTTAGGTAGTTGTGAAGAAGATCACATACTATTTCATTTTCCACCTGTGAATTTTGAGTATGATGAAACAACAATCGCATAAATTCAGTACAATTTTTATTTATGTGACTCAACTAAGATTAGTTTTAGTACAGCTTGTTGGATAATATCTCACAAGTACGCGAAAACGGTGGTGGTGTAAGAGAGTGAATATGCTTATTGTAATCTATGTAAAAGGACGACATATTGCAGCTTTTTGTTTCTTTCCAGCTGGATGACTAATTTCAAGATAAGTAGAAAGAATGGGTACGCTACGCGACCATAATTACACAGCATGTGCTCTCATTGATGTTATTAGACCTCCTGAGTTGCATCATCTTCATCATCAATTTTTATATTTAAGAGATGATATCGCTTGAGAATGTTGTATTATATATGTTATGTTATGCAATAATAAGGCATATGTATGTATGTCCATCCATACACGTGGATAGGTACTGGATGAAGCCAAACTGTGATCGATGAAAAAAGTAATATGGACGGAAAATAAAAAAGTTTCATAATAAAAAGGTACTTACCCTTGTATCTAGACTATAGAGAAGATCTAAATCTGCCTTGATTAATCGTCTTTGTGGTTGTTGTTCCATTTGTTGCTGCGGACTGGACTGGCTTTGGTGAGTTTTCATAGAATTGTTCGACGGATGTAGGAAGGTGGAGGAAGACGTCGTCGTTGTAGAGGTGGAATTACTATTTGTGGTGGTGGTGGAGGTGGGATCACGGATGAAATTGTTATTGATACAGGCGCTCGTTTCGGTCATATCAGCGGAGCTTACCCGTCTTCCACGATTTCTGACTGTTTCTGTGGTAATCAATAAGAAAATAGATAAAGTAATTTTAAAGCCGTGATATTTAGCAAGTTACAATTTAAACTAGATGCATATCTGTAACGTAAAATATATTATAGAGTTGATAATTTCAGTGAATAGAATCACGTAAAGGCAATCAATTATGAAAATGTGCTCTCATTTCCCCCACAAAAATTTAAACAAAATCATCATAAAAACAAGACATTGTAAAAAAGTCAAGTTTCACCTTCATTATTCAAAACCTGTCATAAAGTCTGTCAATATCCAAGATGAAACGCGTAAAAGTAAAAAGCACCCAAACATAAAGGAATTTTATGGCATGACATGATCATCATCACCAACAACTAAAAGAACAGTATAAGACAGCTAACAATGTTTATCCTGCGAAAAGGTAAAGGTCGTTTGATGGTCTTTGGTCTTCCTTTCACACCTTTTTCTCATTCAACATGTGTAGCAAAAAACAGTTTTGTTATGATAATGATGATGACTTTGTTATCTTAATTTTTATTGCACTTTTTGAAACTGCACGTGTGTGCAAGTGGCAAGTACCCTTAAAAAACAGAAGTTCCTTACAAAATATTATTCAAAAAAATGCAGTGAGCAGCATGCAACAGTGCATACCACATGCAATGCATTATGCAAATGAAGATAACAAAAAGGAAAACTGAAGGCTGCTCTCAAAAAATCAAGTCAAAATAACAAAAAACTGATGAATTGTTACATACACATTTTGTTGAAAGGGAAAAGGAAAACATCAAAACACACTTTGATTGTTGTAGAATGTTTTTCTTGTATTGATATCGAGAACAATGCAATCCAATTTACGTTACACATATTTTTTACAGGGCACACAGTAAATAAAAACAATTCACATGCACAACTTTTCATTTTCTTCGTTTGAACAAGTCAAAATATTCAACTTTTTGGGATTCACAAATGAAACAAGATTCAAATTTATTATTTTGTTCTGTAAAGGAAAATATGCGTCTTGTTGACAGCTCTTCTCACGACTGCTTGACCTCCCCAGCAGCAAGCCATCAATAAATTGTTTATCAAGAGCAGAAAAAAGATGAGAAACCTTTTTTATCCTTCTTTTGGAATGATAAAATGTTTTTTATAAAAATGCTACGAGGAATTTTGCAGGTAATACCTATAAACTTGAATTTTCAAAAAAGTTTCTAAAGAATAGCAGCAGAAGCGGTAACATTTTCTCCTTTATTTTAATTTTTTACGAGCTGATCCATATATTTTAACAAACTAAGATGGATGTATTTGTTATGATCCTGTCTGACTGAAAAAGGTAATAAATTTTGTAAAGGAAATATTTTTTGCGTAAACAAGTGATGTGTTGAGATGACTGACTGACTCACTGACTGACACAACAAATATTAAGACAAGTCAAACAAAGTAATTTTAATAAAAAAAATATACTTCTTTTCGAAAACTACCAATTTTCTTTTAGACTAATATACCTACTTACCTCCCATAAAGATACAAGAGCACAACAATAAATTTAACTGTTCAGGTATTTGTCCTTTTTGTCTATTTGTCGTATAGTTGCACTGTTGTATTGTATACTTTACCTAGTTTACCGCACACACGGATATTATTATATTATGCATAAAAAAGAACAAATAAAAGTGAAAGTAGATTATAAAAAAAGGAATATGGAATTGAGAACTTTTAAATTACCTAAAATTATACTAAACTTTGTGTACCTAGTTGGAAAAAAGACGCAAACCTACGTGTGGATAAATCAACCGAATATGAATAATCATTTTCAACTCAGCAATCTCATCTCATTTTTTAAATTATGATTATGAGTACTGATTTGATTACATATTACTATACGTCCACACTACATAAAAAATGTAAAAGGAATGATGACAGTAAGTGAATTCCATAAAAAAATATTCTGAAAGTTATCTATGTGTGGATTGGATAGTGACCCTTCTTTAATGTAAATTGATAATTTCAGGAGCAGGAGGGGTCGTACTTGTGTATAAATTGGATTACTACCTTAATAAGCATTGTAATGATAATAAAAAATAATATCGTCCACCCTACATTTTTTACATTGTACGCTGACGTGTTCAATCAACAAAGCTATGCGCAAATATGATTTATTTTGTGTAGGATTCCGTAACACAAGATGTATACTTAAATGTGAAGGAACCTATCAATTTTATAGTTCATACGTAACACAAACTTCCCACTCTATTTATGTTAAACAAACTCATTTTTAGTTAATTTTACTTCCACTGGCAAAGATTAAAAAATTAAATTAAACCAACGCATTCTAAAAATTCAAATTGAAAATATTGACGCATTTTTTCCGTGATTTAATATTATTCATTTAGCAAAAGATATAAAAATACTGCCTACGTAAGAAAATACTTTTTAAATAAAACACATCCGTCTATATAAGCAGCTATTGATCCTAAAAAAGCCTTTTGACCGCCAACCACACTTTTGACCTGACCAGACCAACAAAAAACGAGTCATCAATAATCATATTTAGAAATTCCATCTTTCTTAAATAAAAATAATTTCATATTCTGCTCAGCATGAAATTTTAATCTAATAATTGTAATGTTTGTGGCATGTGGTATGGTATGTACCTTTCTTTAAAGCGCCACTTAATTCGTTTTATTTTTTATTTCAAATCCCATCTGAAAAAATAGCTTTGTATTTTGCAGTGATCCTATCGTAATCTAATCTCGAGACTGGGCAATGGCAACAGAAAAATAATAGTATTCAGTTCAGGTCCAATGCGATTCCCTTACGTAACATTGTTTTTCAGTACAGTTATTTGTCTTCATTTGTACCTGTTGTAGTCGTGTGTGTGGCTCGTAAAAGGTGACAGGTGCTATTTACTACATTAGCATCATTATCATTACTCTTATTGTGCCCAACATACAAAAACTGCAAATGTTACTTGCTCTACAAAATGATTCACTTTTTACCGGTAGGCAATGCATTTTTTATTTTAGGCAAGGAGATCCACTGTCTTTTTGCCTTCACAACTTACTTTACTCACAACTCACTCGCTCGAGAGGAGCATGCACACTTCCATTTTTGGAGTCAGTGACAAATGAAGGCAGCAAAAATAATAGTCAGTTTAGTTGTTGCAGTCAGCAACCTGCATCTGTCTCTTTTACGTACAACACCATTTATTGTAAAATTCTCTAAAAAAATATAGCATTTGATATTGATGGTAATGATAACTATAAGGAGTTGGTATTGGTAGTGGTGGCGGTGCTGTGTGTTCCGTTCTAAATAATTTAATGGATGATGATACCTGCATTTAGTTTTGGTTTAGTAAGCGCGTCATGTACGACGATATGTAAGATCATTGGTCATCATCACCTTGCCAAATGCCCACACAGAAAAGAGCCATGTATGCACTTTTGAAGGCAGCCAATTTGGAGTCCATCAAAGTACACACACGTAGGCTATTAGAGATACATATTTTTTTATAAACCTACACGTTATTAATTGTAAAGTGTCTCAATTTCAAAATCTCAATGACTCAGACTATTATAGCCACTAGTACTACACACTGCACTAGATTTACATATTTAGTAGAGAGATGATAAGTGTGATGGCATGGCATTGATCCATCACATCACAGCTTCTTTACAGTGAACAGGAAACTTGAGACTGACAAGTGACAATGTTTATACGTGATGGTGATGATATATGGTTGATAAAAATCAACAATATAATAGCTTTCAAGACTTGAAGCAAGACAATTACGAAGATGAAGGGTAAAGGGTCATGAGGGAGGAAATATAAATAACTCATTACTACGTCATTACACTTGTAATGATTTTGTTCTTACCTTTTAATGATATGATATGGTCAGATGATAAAAAAACAAATTTGATGTTTTTATTCTCTTGATATGATATTCAATCTTGCACTTTTACACACAAAAAATCACAACACATCATCTTTGTCATGTTTGAAAACTGTGTACATGATATCAGTAATCATTTCCGTTGTAATACTATATTAGCAGTCTCAAAT
>JAQFZG010000011.1:0-90616 GCA_034695465.1 Entomobrya nicoleti
AGGGTGGGCTGGGGACAATAAACCCATGGGTTTAATGGGGGTTTTAAAGCCCAGAATAAACCCAGGGCCCACTCTGAGCGTTATTTCTCCTGCTGGGTGAATATTTTCCACTTTGTGTAAAAAGGGAAAGAAAATGACAAGTAGTGGTAGAGAGCTGAATTGCAAACCGATGTTCACTAGTTTATACTTCCACCTCCACTCCAACTCCACCACCACCAGTTCCAGTTACCCGTTCCACAGAGGGAATGGGTAGTAAACGATCAATTCCTCCACAAATATAAGTGTGTAGTTGTTCATGTTCATACTGAGAAACAGCTAGTGCTAATAATGTTGGTTTAAGAAGAGAACCGATAGATAGCTTCCAGTGTTTCCAGACAGCATTCCAGCTTTCCAGATAGTATAACATTTATAGTATCTAAAACTTTGTCTGTGCAAGTCTAATAGGAAGAATGTACCAATTGCTGCGGTTGTTGGCTGGAACAGCACGGAGAAAGCAACAGCAGAAGAGTATTGTGCAGCAGCTGCCCCTGACACAGATGTACAGAAGTAGGTCAGAGTCAAAGAATATTTCTCAGGTGAGGGAACAGACACCACCACAAGAATCCATGTCCCTTTGCTAAAACACAGTTAAAAGTGTTCATGGCAGTTAGATATCCTAAAAATAATTGATTAGTACATTGAATTTTGAGGAGAGTGAAAATCGAAATTAAGGGCTTTGAAAGCAAGAGGGAAAGTTTATTCATTCCAGTTTCTCGAAACAAGTTGTGAAAGACTAAAAAAATCTAATAAACTGTTCCTTATTTTTATTTTTCCCGTTAAACTAATTTATTCTAACTTCACATGTTACATTAGCGGAAGTGTCGTTAATGTTTAATTTGTTTTTGGATGTACAAGTTTTGGTCATATAATTTTTGCTTGACTGCAAGCATTAAAAACTTAATTTAATTCATTTAAACGTTTTTCCAGTTTGTCACTCCATAGGGAATACTAAACTTAACTGGTTGCAAACTGCAATACGCTCTCTCCTGATCTGTATTGCGTTCTTTGATTGAACATACGAACATAGTAATGAATGAGTTCTGATACATTTTGTAGATCTAACAATTTTTGTTGAATTTTTTATGAGTGCTTTCCCTGTTTTCCTTTTTCATAAAAAAATGTTATTGTGACCAAGAATTTAATTTCATTTGTGTGACTGAGAATTCTCTTTTGCTTTTGCAGCGGTTTTGCCATTAATCGGGTCCAAGCAGCGACAAAGACCTTGAATTTCATATCCATACAAGCTAACCACTTCAATCATAATGTCGGTCGATGTGTTTCATGGAACCTGGAAGGTTATACATTATACATACATGGAAATTACCTACATGTAAATTTATTAGTAAAATTGCATTATAAACTTTCTCTTAAATTGCAGATAATTGAATGTGTAAATATATCGACTTGTCGGAACGCAGCACCCGCTCAAATTGATGGGTAGATATTCTCATTTAAAAATACCTTTTTGAAAGCCTTTTGAAAACGATAAAAGTTACAATGAAAAATCTCTAATTGTTTACAGAGCCGTGTTTGTACTCCAAGATAATGGAGAAATACGATGGGACCTTCCCCCTGAGGTGGACGCCGACTTTCCACTGTTCCAATGCGATTGTTACGAAGTCGTGCATACGTTTGTTGGACTGTGTATTCAAACTGGGGCCGTTTCGGGCCACATGTTTGAATTCTGGGTTGATCGGCCAGTGCCTCGAGACATGATGCTTCTCACTTTTGAAGGATGGTGTATGATTCAGTGCCAGCAAATTATGCCAATACAGCCTCCATTGGATTTTCCATTTTCATTCTTACCAGCATTTACTGAAGGATACTTTTCGGATATGAAGTTACCATCAAACACTGAAAGTATGGGATGGAGTGGGAAGCAGGTTAGTTGAAATTAAAATCCATAAACTTGTATCACAAAAAAATCAAAATCATTATCCCTTTTTATAAATGTATTCTAAAAACTTGCGTTCTTCTGCTGAGTAACAGTTGCTCCTGCACTCTGTGATCTTGGAGTTGAGTGGTTCAAAGCATGAAAAACTAGAAGGATTGTCACCCCCTGAAGTATTAGAGACTATCATCTTCTATCTATATTCGCAAAGTCTTCCTTTGACTTTATCCCCCGAAACTGCTCGACGTTGCATTCAAAAGGCGCCTAAGGAAATGGATGAATTTGTGCAAATGTGCCGAGACTATCTACACCGCACTACTCTTAAACAAAGTATGCAAACGATAATTCAACATATAAGCAATTTTTGAAATTTGTATTGTTTTTCTACATATTAAGCATTATTTTATTTAACAGAAATTGTTAAACTGGTTGGCGAAGTTCATTCATGTGCCGAAGCAATGACTTCATCATTCAGAGAAAATTCTGTGACGAATCCATCCCGTTTCTGTTATGTGATTAAGCAGGCTTTACGACACGCTGCTGTGGCATGCATGAAGCTGGTTGAACTATGTGTCTTGTATGGAGAAGAGGCTCCTAAGTTATTACGCAACGAACGCCTGGAGATCCTTCGCTACGCAAAAACTAGGTTGCCTATCTTCTTGACGCAATTCGTTGCTCTACTGAGAAGTATAAAGAACGATTTCTCAACTGTGAGACCTTCCGACCGTAACGATATTGCTGCACATGTAGCGCCGGAAATTGAAACTTTACTGGGAGCACTATCAAATTTAATGCGAGAAGCTCGGGATGCCTGCAATGAAATTTGGTGCAGATGGTCAGCAATTCATGGCGGACTTCTTGGAGAACCAGTGAAATGCCCCAATAGTAGCCAAACGAATGTGTCCGGAACATCTTCCGCCAACAGAGAACCAGAAAATTTGACTGAGACTTTGTTTTCGATATTTAGGAAAAGGGAGACTGTCAAGTTGTACAATGTACAAGGGCAAGTAGCCGCAATATTTTTGTACTTGGTGCAAAAGAAGTAAGCAGTAAATTAAAGAAGACTTCAACTTTTCATGTTAAAAATATTAAATCCATTAATTAAGTATTTGTTCCACAGAGAAAATTTTGAGGAAATGACGGAAGCAGTGAAAGTACGATGCGTTTCGAGAAATCTTGAGCAACTGCTGGAAGAACTACCAGTTTTCTTACTGCGCATTGAAGAGATTATGATTGCATTTGATGATAGATTTCAATGGAAAGATTTCAAATTTTGCCTACAACTTGCTATTTCTCAAGTGGTAATTCAAGTGATCTTTAACTGTAAACATTAATATTAAATGCAGGCATGTCTAAATTTTTTCTAACCATAACCACGATGAAAATTCTTATTGTCTTCATGTAATAGTGCCGAACAGTTCACCACCTGAGATCTGAAAAGGAAAGACTTCAGAAATTTTTCTCGTGTCTGACTGATTTGGTTCAAAGGGATGAATTTCATCAAAGCTTACTTAATCTTCAATTAATCGTATCTCCTACATCTGAAACGACAGGTCAGACTTCGGCCACTGACTCCACTTCCTGTAGTAGTGCTTTGAGCTCATCAGATAGTTCATCGTGTGCCTCATCAAATTCATCGTTTTCTGAAGAATATTTCTCGTACACTCCAGCATATTCACCTGGATCTGGGAATGGGTCACAGAAAACTAAGACTAATTTTGCTCCGAGCAATTCTAGTTCAGCTTCATCGGGATATGAAAATACAGATGTAAGAATGAAGAATATAATAGTCGTATAAATAGAATTGGACATGTCTGCCCAGCTTGATTCATTCACATACTTTTCATTATCTTTGGTATTAATTTGTGCATTTCAGCTGAATCTGGTCGAGAACTTGTGTACACCTAAGAAATCGAAGGACAACATACTTGCTAAGAATGCTGTTACACTATTCAATTCCAAAGCGCATTCCGATATGGTGTTTGAGATCGATAATGGTAAAAAATTATCCAGTGCATGCAAAAATATTTTTAGGAGTTTGAAATAACAGAATTCATAAGTATAGTCTTTCATTGAATTTTTTTAGAGGGTGAAAAACAAGAATTCCCAGCACATCGGGTGGTTGTTGCTTCAAGATGTGATTGGTTTCGCAGGGCTCTTCTGTCTGGAATGAAGGAATCTATACAAAAGTAAATCTGCTTGGCTGAAAACTTGGCATGTTTTTTGTATATTAAAAATATTCTTACTCATAAAATAAATTTACATTTGTTCTACTTTTTCAGGCGCATTGTTATACATGACTGTTCTGCGCAAGTATTTCAACTATTTTTGAGATTCATTTACACAGGTCAAACTGGATCTGACGTGAGCTTAGAAATTTTAACGGACCTGATAGCTTTAGCAGACAGGTAAGAATGACTTCATACAAAATGACAATAACTGCTTGGTCTATGGGTATTCGATGATTATTATTATATTAAATATTAACACATTATAATAGATATGAAATGGATACTCTGAAACTATACTGTGAACAAGAGCTTGCAATAAGGCACTTGGATGAAAATTCCGTGATTTTCCTTCTCAGCATGGCTGATCGATTCAATGCAAGAAGTTTAAGGGTAATTTTTTAGTTTTGCTTGTATTAGAAATGCAAATAATGTGAGCGGACTTATGGAAATTGAATCTTCTTTTTAGGCTGCAGCAATGGAATATATAGCAGCTAACCCTGAAATCATGGCGAAAGAACTTTTTGAAGAGCTCAGTCCTGAGTTGCAAATGGAAGTTTACGACATAACTATGTGGTCTCGGCCAAGGTAAATTTTCTTTTTAGTCTCCCTCCAACAGAATATTTAAAAATCAGCCAGTTGTAGAATGAATAATTTGCCTTTTTTTTACAGTCGGAGGGTATTTTCCACACCAGAGGAATTGCTGAGCTGTCCTAGTTACATGCTTGTCTCTGATTCCCCTCCTTCATCCACCGCTTCATCTGCATCAACGTCTCCAAGCTTTGCACGTCGACATCCACCTCAGAGTCAACATAGTCGATCTCAGCATCATCACGGGTCAAGGCACCGTTATTATAATAGTTCTCATTCTAGTCGACAACAGTACCGCACATCTTCATCAGCCAATCCGTCTGATGAAGGAGCTTCTTTTCCTGACTCGGTTGGGAGTGTTGACCCCATTGCAACAGAATCTCAGAATGCTGAAGTTAGTCAAAGTGGTTTCGTTGCTCCATCACTGCGGCCTTCGTGTGCTGATCCTGGTCCCAGTCAACAAGACGATAATCCACGCAATGAAGAAAATAGTGACGAAGGAAATTTGAATAAGGAAGATGGGAAAGATAATGCAAATTAACCATTTCTTAGTGTGCTTAGAAAAAACTTAGTCATTTTTTGAGAACAGACTTTAGGTACAGTAGTACTTTAGATTAAAAAAAATGCTCGTCATGTTAATTTGAATGACCGATTTAAGATGAAAACGAATACACGATGCTAATACACTTATAATTGTAAATTGTATGGTATATTTTCTGTGTCTTACTACTGTCGTAAATGTGTTTATGCTTATAACAAACTACAACTATGGAATTGATCTAAGTAAAGAAATATTGTATGTTAAATAATGCACTAAAACTGTAGATAATCGTAAAACACTTTATAACTTTCTCGACTCCTTGATCTTCTAACGAATCTCGTAGCGAACACCACTTCGTAGTTCAGTATTCGTTTGTTCGTCAGTCCAAGTGGACATACGTAGCAAAGAATAAGGACAGGATCCCGTTTTTTAAAGAATCTCTAGTGTTCTGTATCAAATTTTTATTCAATTTTACGAACAAGTGGGTTTTCTTTTCACACTGGGACTTTTAAAGGGTAAGGATTCATAAAACTATTATTTTTAAGTTTTTGATTTTTTAAAGATATTTTGAAGTTAAATAATAAAGCCATTCCGAGTCGGAATTCCAGATTTCTGTTAATCATTTTTGTAATTTCAAAACACTTTTAAACTAACATAAATGTACTACTTTGTCATTTGCAGAGCCTATCAACATGAAGCTCCTCAAATATCTATGCTTTTGCTTGCTACTTCATTTCACTGGGTCAACTTCTACCGGAGACACAAATGAAGATGTCAAACTAAGTAGGATTTTACGAGATATAACCGGCAAATATCATCCCGAACTACATGGGGATCAAGTTTATCGCGAGGGTCATGCTCATACTCACAGTCATAGTCACGAGGACGACTCGACACATGCTGTTTTGGATGTGGCTCATATACACTCTACTTCAGGTGATGATGGTTTCAGCTCGGAAAGCAGAATTGGAGGACCAGGAGGATACTATCTTCCCCCTCCCCCACCACCACCTCCACCCTCTGGTGGTTCGACAAACGGCCACGCGAATTGTGGATGCGTGCAACCAGGTGGCTGCGGAAAAGAAGTTCTTGCAGGAATGTCCAAGTTGTTAAAGGAGTTGAAAAATGATGTGGTTTGTGGAAATCAATATCGATTATGCTGTTACGATGATCCATGGCCCGGCCCAATTGTAAGCGACATTTAAAATGCATATTTTTAAAACGATCTTATACATATCATATAGTTTTGAATGCTGACCTAAAATCTCTTTGTTTCGCTTTTTAAGGATCATTACCAACATATGGCTCCATGTGTTGCTACCGAATACTGCGTCAGAGAGTATGGAAAAGACCCTTACGACGTAAAAAATTACGGAGTCATTGGGCCATGCCTTGGATTAGGATCTGTTCGCTGTCTTGATGATAAACACCCGACGGTAAGTTAGCTCTTGAATTTTTCCTAAAGTAGCCAGTAAAAACTCAGGTTTTGATTTTGACCATTGAATTTTATTTTACAGGGTCCAACTACAATAGTAGTTCCCATTTATGACCCTCCACCTCCACCACCACCAACTCCTGTACCAGCACCACCTGTAGTCGTTTATGAGCCCCCACCACCACCACCCCCAGTTGTTTACGAGCCCCCACCACCACCACCCCCAGTTGTTTATGAGCCCCCACCAACACATCCCCCAACAGTTTATGAACCCCCAGTAATTTATGAGCCCCCATCAACACAACCCCCAACAGTTTACGAGCCCCCAGTAGTTTACGAACCCCCTCCAACACAACCTGTAACTGTGTACGAGCCTCCACAAACGTATAATCCTCCTACGGAAACTTACGATCCTCCCTCAGTTCCAGTTGACACATATGTACCGCCTACGCCCATTGACACATATGTACCACCTACGCCCGTTGACACATATGTACCGCCCACCCCCGTTGACACATACGAAGCTCCCACCCCAGTGGACACCTATGAGCCTCCTACACCAGTTGACACCTATGAGCCTCCGACGGAGACGTACGAGCCACCAGTCCCCGGAACATCTTACGGAGTTCCAGGGGATGGAAATGGCGTTGGAAACACTGGTTATGTGAGGTCCCCTTACAATGGTGGACGATATGGACATGGACGAGGATATGGAGGATACTCTCGATATGGAGGATATCCTTATGGTGGTGGGCATGGCTATGGGTTCAGGAAACGGTTCCGTTACTCTAAAGGCTTCTACGGCTAAATTTAACTTTCTAAAATCCTGTATTATAACTTGTTGACTGATCCTGTCCTAAAATGTTTCTTGTTGTACATGCAATTTTTATGTAATGTTTATGATCACAGCACCCATGTTGTTCTTGAATTGTTAATGTTTATCATTATATTACTCGTCTGTTTTATCTTATCACAACATCAAACATTAACATGGTTAATGTTTGTCTGTTTAAACAGTCGATTCGTTATGTGGAGGCGTTTTAATCTTGTCTCCAATTAGATAATGTGCTGTTTTATACCAGTGATGTTATTGTTATGAAATACCAAAAAAATACTTGACACTTGTTTTATTTGTTCAATCTGACTTATCGTTGATGTTCCAGCATTAAAATGTTATTTAAAGTTATTTTAACTTAATAAATCTCGTTGGAACAATAATTGAATCTCGATTTTTGTGAATTTTTATTTCTAGTTAGCTTGAAATTTAATCATACGACGGCAATAATGATTTCACATAATTTTGATATTTTACAAAAAAAACCAAATAGCTTGACTTCCATCTTCAATTCATATTCATACGATGATAAATGATAATGGTAGGTAATATGATAACTTAAATCATCATACTTTAAATCTTACTACAGAATTGAATGGTTAAAATTCATATAAATACAGTAAATTTTTTTTATTTAAAATCATTACCATTCAAGAATTTACGACATCAAGATCTTCAATTTTCGCTGTACCCATTTTGATACTCATCGTATCAGCCATGAAAACATTAATCACAATCAGAATTTCATACTTAGTGAACTAACAGCCAATTAATCATTAAATTATACGATATATAAAAGTGACGACGAATCCGGGAGTAAACTTTTAATGTCCGTACTTCTGGAACTCCCACTCACGGTTATCCAAGGGACAAACTTGCCGAGTCTTTAGCCAACGGGAAATACAATGAAAATGGAATGCGTGCTATAATAATCAAACAACACCATATAATTAATCATTTTTGCTTCAATATTCCGAGAATTTAAATCAATACGAGAAAAACTGCTAAACTTACATTACAAACACCCCAAGCAACTGTGCATTCCTCTGATGATGCAGACGCCTGATTTGCTTGACATTCAATACACAGATCCATGATGTGATTACGACAAATTGCGCAATTATCTACGACAATATCCCATGCCCATAAAGCTACTGCGCTCCACTATAAAAAAATTACAAAACACAGCAATAATTAGTTCTTTTAATACAAAAATTCTAACTGAATTGAATCCACCTAAATATTGGTTTAAAATGTGATTACTGATGTATTGTTTAGTGTTTTATTACCTTCTTGACTTCAAATCGTTTCTTGTCTCCTTTTGATGTGGAGGAGGATGGGGCTTCAACTTCATCGTCAACATCCATTGGAGCATCAGCCATGATGGGAATTCTTCTCTAATTAGTTAAATATGATAGTTTTAAAAACTAACAGATTAAAAACCGTGACGTAAGTTTTTATTGTTCAGATTCAGGTTCGCCTTACATTACAAAAGTGAAGTAGAGATTGAGATGAGACAGCATAATAAACACAGAACAGACAGAGACACAAGCCGTAGAATAATTTTGAATGCAAAGCTCGAGCCAAATATCAAAGTCGCTTAATTCCCCAAACCATCGAGTACGCATATCTTTGTTCCTCGATTCCGTACTACTACAAGCTTGTTGACTCGAAACTTGACTAGTTCGGGTCGGATGATTTTCTGGGAAGTGAAATGCCCTTTCTCAATTAATTCTTACACTTGTTTTTGCATAGTTAGTTTGTACTATTGACTGTGCTGCTGGCAAGAATTTATCGATGATGTTGTTTATGATGATAACATGGTAAATTGATAAGCCGATACTATCATGTCCAATTATGATATTTTAGAATGAATCTTTTATGTTTGTCTTTTCAATATCGCATCTTTAAATGCGAAAGTTGTTGCTTCCATGAATTGTTAACTTGATAGGAGCATTTTCAATTTTCGGTTTAAAAAAATCAAGAGATTAGAAAATATTAACCGGATATTCCATACAAGTAGTGTTCGTAAGTTTTCGAAAACGTAGAATTTATCTGAAGATCTGAATTCACACATTTATTTCAATGTTCGCAATCTTAAAAAAGCATATGAACAAATCATTAATACTAGGATGCTTCTGAACTGCTGCTGGTTTTCATGTGGCTTGGCATTAATCTCACAAGATCTTAACATTAAATTGCGAAAAAACGGTAACTAATTGGAGTTAGCGGTGAGAATTATTTAATATAAAGTAAGACGGAATATAATAATAATATGACTTGCTATAGAAAGGGCATAAATATTTACATCCTTGTGTGTTTCTATGCCAGTTTGTGGTCAAATGACATCACAAATCACAACGGTAATTGTCGAGTGTCGGTCCAACGGTAATGTATTTCAAATGGAGTTTTTGACAACTAGGTGAAACTTTATCCTCCAAGTGGTGACTAATTTTCATGAAAACTTCGATAATAGTGATAAAAATCAGCTTTCTTTTCAGTTTTCGAAGGTTAAAGATATTATGAACATACAAATAATTTGGCGGCGTTGCATGGAAACGGTTTTAAAACTCCCTTGAGGGTTTAGGAAGCGCTTTTGACACTTTGCATTTGATTTTCAACTTAAAATATGTACTACATTGTAGACAAAAGTTCATAATGATGGATATTAGTTGTAAGAAATTTGAACCAATGAAGAAAGGCAATTTCGTGGTACCAGCAAATAGTAAGTAGTAGCAAAGCGAAAAAGAAAGAAATACACAATGAATTTTTGTGTATTTTCGAATTCATTTTTCCTGTTGTAACAGCAATGAATGATAGTTTCGTACGTTCATAATTCATAATCATTTAGATTTTGTTTACAATTTTATTAGTGCATTTGAAAATTAAAAATACGATACTGTACTAAATGTTCTCAATGATTTATTGACATCAAGAACCGCAGACTATCAGCCATGATGGACCGATTGTGAGAGTACATGTTGTACTCTTTCTATAGTTCCTGAACCTCCAACTCCTGAACTATACCTGTCACAGAAGTGGGATTGCTGTTGCGTTGGGCTAGATTTTCAGCTAAATGGCGCATATTTTCATTTCATTCTGAAATCATAGGAAATTGAAAAGTCGAAGTGACATCAGGTCTTTCATGGTATTTTCATGGTAGATACGTTTTGAAAACAAAAGTTCCGAAACAATTTTGCAGCATTTCGCATATAGCATTCCGTTACGAAGCTTTTTTAATACATATACCCCAAAATATCAGAACTCTGACGATATGCATAAACGGTGCATTATAACATACATCATTACACCACATCTTGTACTTTTATGTTACAATAAAATACCTTTCTACTAACTAAAATAAAGTGACCTTCAAACATGATTTAAAAATAAAATCCCAAAAATTGGATGGATGTGCAAAAGAAGCCAACAAGAATCTACACAAGATTTCGTCATGTACATTACCTAAATCCGCAATTACAAAACTTAATTCTTAATTTTTTATTTTTTATTTATATTAAGAACTTGAATAGCCGATTCTTTTGTCATATATTGGAAATCGATTTTGGAAATCCTACGTGATTTTGGAAACATGAAATATGTTCATTAAAAAGCCAACAAGGTCATTGTTTTCAAGTTAAAAAATTAACTGGTTACACAAAAGTAGCTGAAGTAAAAAATATCTGTGTGTGATATAGTATTTTATTGGCAATTTAAATTACTCTTTGTTCATTGTTAGCATTTTACTAGCATATTTTATCATATCAGACCATCTATCCACAGCAATGATTGGACAACAACTCGCCCAACCCGGCCAAACATGAAAACGTGATTATAAATTACAATATAGACTTAAATGATTTGTCGCAATCTTTATCAGACGAACGGAGAGACATTTCTGATGATAATGCTTAAAACAACCCGGACTTTAACTAAATATGCATCAAATTCATGCATTCCTTTAATAAAAGAGAAAATTGAGAATAAAATTCATTCGATGAATGACCATGATTAATTTTATTGTTTAAAGCTTATTCTCAAGGTCTGTTTTCTCAATAACTATTCGTGTTTAAATTATTGCACAAGCAAAGCCTTGAAAATTAAATGTAAATTGTGGATGCATCAATTCATCAGCTTCATTTTCTATTTTGTCATTCCCCAAAAAAGAATCTCAAAACCACGTTGTTCCACCCAAACTACATCATTTAATATTTTGAATTTAAGTAGCATTAAAGATGCTACTATCAATGAAGGGCTCTGTCCTCCTGGCAACATTTATATTGGTAACAATTGATTTCCATGACCAACAAAGGAGTATGGTGGAAGGGGGCGTCGTTGTTAAGGTAGTCAAGCAAGCCCAAGTTACCAAGGATGAAGATGCTGATGATAAAGATGACGATGGACCGGAAGAGGCTTACCAGAGGCGAGAGGTATGTTAGGGAACAACGAGTTAAAAAAAAATCATGCTATTCGACTTTCCATTTAATGCTAATTTGATTTTTTATCATAGGTTCCAGATACCCCAGTCGACGAAAGCGGTAAGAGCTCCAAACGATGAAATCATAGTTTTAAAACCAAAGCTCTTCTAATCCTAATCAATGCAAACTAATCATTATTTTTTTTAGGAAAATACGTCGGACAATACGATCCTGATTGCAATGAAGCCTTAATTATTACTCCAACTAAAAGTGAAGTTGATCTAGACATTGACCATAAGCTTTTAAAACAAGGAGGAACCACTTGTCATTGGACAGTTATCGTAAGAGCAACAAGAAGTTGAAAAAATAAATGCTTTTTTAATTGTGAAAAATGAAATTACGCTTGCTTAACTTTTTCAGGGAGCCGACAATTGTATTCCAAGTGTAACGTGTAAAAAGTTCCATCTTATGGATCCCACTGACGACAAGGATGACCCGTGCCAAGATGAATACCTGGAAATCACCGATGGTAGCTACGGCTACCAAAAATACTGCGGAAAATCAGGGCCGGAATCTATTACAAGTGGCCGGAAATTCCGAGATTTTTATATTACTTTAAAATTAGCTGCTAATAAGCAAAGTAGAGGATTGAAATGCACGGTCACCTGCAACGCGGGTAAAGTACATGGCAATGCCTTAGACGAGAATACCGAACCAGAAGTCAATGAGGACTGCAGTAAGCAGTTATTCAACAAGTTAAATTAATTTCATTTCAATTCTAGATGAAAATTTTAATCAAATTACTTTATTAAATCTTTTGTAGACTGTGGACGTAAACCAAACGCGGACAGGATTGTGGGTGGTGAGGACTCGAAGCGAGGCGAGTTTCCTTGGATGTCCGCAATGGTGGCTGCAGGAACTCGTAAACCCTTCTGTGGCTCATCCATTATTAACGACCGATTTATTTTAACTGCCGCCCATTGCTTCAAGGGACCTTACATGAAGGCTAAGAATATAAATATTTTGATCAACGCACATAAAATGGAGTTCACGGATTCAAAGGTAGCTTCTGGACAAGGTGGAAGCAAGGGATCGTATACACCAGAAGAACTTGCGGAAAAGGATAAGTTGGATAATTCTTATAGGTTTACCGTGGATCGATACTACATTCATCCCCTTTACGTTAGACAGTAAGTTGCAAATTTTGGGGAAACATGAGATATTTAAAATTATATGTGAAAGCCGTCATTTTGCATTGGTTTATTTTGCAGGACAAATGACTTCGACGTAGCACTCATTAAATTGGAAAAGCCCATTGACTTCGGTAAGATTAAAACCGTTATGCCTGCTTGCATGCCCCCAGGAAATCATTATCTTGAGTCCAAGGAAGGTGTACCCGCGGTGATTACTGGATGGGGTCTGAATAGTAGCGACGCTAGCACAACTCAGGCAGTTTTACAAAAATTGGATTTACCAGTGTTCACTGATGAAGAGTGTACGCAGTTCTATGGAGTACGTTACACTAGAAGATTTTTGTGTGCTGGGTTCAAGGAAGGAGGCAAGGATTCCTGCAAAGGTGACTCTGGAGGACCTTTAATGAGTGAGAGGACTAAACAAGTTTGGGAGCAGATCGGCATTGTCAGTTTTGGGGAAGGGTGCGCAGAGAAGAATCAACCAGGCGTTTACGTGAATACCCGGCGTAAGATCATTCAAAGTTTAAAGCTCAACAAGTTGCATGCATGTGGTTTTTAAAATATTTTTTATTTATTTTATGTTCCATTTTTATATCGCAGAGGTATCCCAGTGGATACGCTATATTAGCAATATGGAGGAGGCGGTTTGGTGCCATGGTAGTTCTACTTAGCCAGTGAACAGGATATGCGCTTGAAAATATCATTTATCTACATGTCATTAGTCTACAATAAATTATTCATTAACTTATTATTTTATATTCGGTATTTATGATTGAAATGTTTGTTAAAAATTGGTTTCGGGAACGCTAAATAAATAAATTTTCATTTGAAAAAATAATTTGCAAATATTAATTGGATTAAATTCATTTCTAAGACAACTGAAGTTGATACTAGATACCAAGCCATAATGTTATCTTAGCTTTTTACTGTTTTTACATTTTGTTCATGAAATTACTTCTCAGATGTTGAAACAGAATTTTGGAAATAAACATGTCTATGTAGCCTGTAAACAACATCAAAGAGGATTTAGGATTTTTGTTGCACTACTGTGTACTCAAAATGAATAAACTAATTAAGAAAATGGAAATACCGATGAAATTATTTCAGCAACGTTGCCGATTTGTGTACTTGATTAGATGTTATCATGCTTTATTCACAAAATGACTGAAATACTGTTCGTGTAAACTTGTCCATTTTTTGTGCTATAGACTGAAAGGATTTCTTTATTATTATCATATTCTTTCAAATTCAAAAAGTGCTTTCTAGTTTTCTAGTTAAGTTCATGGAATCACTAATATCATCTACTTTAGCAATGTATCATTTTAATTTTGAATTGACACATATGTACTGTATGTACGGATTTATATTTGCAATCCAATATTTTCAACAAGAATGGAAGAATTAGCATTTTAACATACATATTTAGTTTTCATTTAGAGAACACTTAAACATAAGCCTGAGGGCTTCTTTGCTATTAATAAATTTTCACGAGTGAGTTTTTAATAGTTGTTCAATTATTAAGTAAGAGGAAAGTTATTTATTTACTAGTTCATAAATTGGGTAGTTATATCATTCTTCCACTAGAGCGTGGAATAGTTTACGATGATACTTCTTGTTTCTTCTCCAGTTTGAGTATGATACCACTCATCGCTCCTATATTAATGGGACCCTCGGGAACGACCCTGAGAAAAAAACATTTAAAAAATTATAATTCGTATTTCTCAACATGTATAACTTTAAGTGAAAATTAATTTGTTGCACACTCACCCAACTTGTGTTTGGGGATTGGTCGCAAGAACAATCTCTGCTTTGGCAATTTCTGTTATATTCAACGAGGCAGGGTTGAAACTTGCATCACCCGAACCGAAGTTGGCAATGATGAGATGCTCATTATCTGCATCAGACCTTTGAGAAAAATTAGAGAATAGTCGGTAAATATAAAATATTCATTCACTCCACAGTGTTGATTCATTAATGGTAGCATTCGTTATGTGCATGTAGATTAAGTACCTCAGAGCAGCTACAATATCCCTCTCTGTAGTAAAAGTTACTACTGTGGATTTTCCTCGATGATTTTTGGCCTGGAAAGCGACCAGTTTTTTCACCAAGTCAGTAGACTCTAAAAAATAAAATAAATTAACCAACAGTCAGTTTAAATCAATTAAGATTGTATGTATGTATGCATATTTAGGAAATCAATTAAGATTACGATAGATAATACGTAAGTAAAAAGTAGCTTGTTAAAAAGTACCTTTGGTGTCATCGGGACTAACTGTAAGTAGAGAATGAGATCCTATTGCACTCGCTAGGAAGTTGACCATGCGGTCATTCTGTGGTCTTTTTGATGCGCTGGACAGCTAAAATTTTCATAAAAAACACATTTACATACATACATTCATACGTACAAAACTGTAGTTCCGTCCTCCTCTGTCCTCTAATTATTATTTTGACAATATGTGAAATACTTTTCAAAATATCTTACATTTATAACTGCCTTTTCATTATTATTGAGTGCCTCAAGCCCTTCCTTGATCTTTTCTGAACTAGAAGTATCGATTGACTTTATAACAGGTACAAAGCCCTTCTTTATATACTGTTCAAGTATTTCATCAGATGGATCATTCAACTCTACCAAGTTTGGTCCTTTGGAAGACCTATTGAAAAAAACATACATTGTAAATACATATTATACTTTTTACTGTTTATAACAAGCATTCCAAAAGAAATCATTAACTTACAGTCCCACAATCCTAGAAATAACATCCGCATTTTGGGGTTGATTGACCGTACTGTTTCTGTTCATCAATTCTTCAAGATTTTCTACCAAGTATGATGCTTTTCCAATCAAAAACCCGTCAACACCTTTGTCTCTCCAAGCATTAAGGATTCGCTATTAAAGTACACAAATCATTATTAGAGAATTGTTCAGTGTATTTAAGCACACTACACAAGTTCACGCGTAAATTATAAATGGTATATGAATTATATCTGCACCTTAAACTCAGCCAAAACTTCTTCATTTCTGAAGTCTAGATCTGCAATTTGTCCAGAGAATTGTTGAAGGTAAGCAGTATTTTCGAAACCAGTTCGGCTGTCTTGCGTCCATGCGTTTTTTATACTGTCTTGGGTCGACCACGGTGAATTTTTCACCTTATCGAATGGTTCATGCACATACCGGTCTGTATGATTGGTGAACCATTCATGGCTGGTCCCGGAATGGTTAGGAATAATTTGCAAAAGAATGCTGATCCCTAAAAATTTAATTTTTATGCCATGTACAAAAATTTCCCATAATTTCTACCAATTACATTTAGATTTAATACGAATAATAAGTGATTAGTTTACCGTGTGATCTCAACTTCTCAATAGCATTTGTAAGCAAGCCCACGTTATCCACTTGATAATTCTCAAAGTTTGTCACTGCCTCGGGATTATTTCCGTCGTGTTCAAGAGCGTCGGAAAGTATTACGCTCTTTACGTTCAAGTCCTTTAGAAGGGCAGTGTTTTCATCGACTATTATTGGAAAAAAGTTTAACAATATGTTTAAAATGTAGCAATGAGTAAGCAATCACTAATCAAATAAATCCCAAAAGTCCCCAAATAATATTCTTTTAAAACTTACTTTTGCTATCCCTAATCAAATCAGAGGCTTTAATTTGAATGTACGTTTGTCCTTCAGTTTTCTTTTCAGCACACCTTGGAGCAAGCACGATTATCACAACCGCACCAACCAACATGGCAATCCACAAAACCCAGAACAAGATGAACAAAAGCCATCTCAGTCTGACCCAAAAGGGGTCATTCGCATATTTCATGAGTTCTTCCTTCCCAAGTCCAACAAAGGTTGGTGCCGTAGCACCCGTATCCCCAAGTTCCACTTTGGCGTCGCCATTTGCTGGCGTACCAGAAATAAATTGAACTGCTTGATCTGCAGCCATTGGGCTTAATGGTATTCCGTCTTCAAAATTAACGTCACTTGTATCTTCAGGCTCAGCTTTGGGAGCAGGACCTTTCAATGGCGATGCTTCTGGTGAGGCTTCTCGCTTGTCACTAGACATCTTTTTTCAATTTTCTATTGAGAGAATGGGAGAATTCCATTATAGCATTTCGTCTTACAAAAGCGCATTTGGTGTATAATAGAAAGCATTAATACGCATGGAAAAGCACAATGCTCAAAAAGAGTGATTAGGGACAACTAGCAGAAAAGAACTTTACAATTTTTGTACTATCAGCTATGCTATAATATATACAGCCATCCATTCAATGTTGAATGTCATATAAAGATAGTGGATTAGAATAAACTCCACATTCCACAAATCTACGGGATATAATAACTAACTTGTATATACGTAACCCAACCCATTACTCCATTCACTCCATTTCTGTTGGGCATGTTCCAAAAATGATGAATATAACCACGTCTTTTCCTTCTTTCTGATGCAATATTGCCTACATCTTTCACGTAAAGCCAAATGAAATGAAACAAGGATATTGCGTGCTGCAAAAGATGTGAAGGGGATCATTTCCCATTATGAACACAACACAAGTAGCATGACACAAAGAACATTGCAAAAAGCTCACCGACCCGAAAAAAACTCTCCGTCTGCGTTTCTAAATGCCTAAAAAAGCACTACAACTGTGAGGGCCATTATCTTTTATCTAGAATTTCTATGAGCATCATAGTAAATATCCTAATGGCCCCAACATGTATTTCCGCTCACTCCCCTGATCCGGTTTTTTGTTTCTTGTGTGAATGTAATGTGCTCTTAAGAATAATAGCGTCAACTTCTCCGTTTCTTCATATTACGGGGCATATTGCACGAATTTGCACGGAACAAATTTCCTCTCCGTGTTTCAGAGAGAAACTTTTGGTCGTTATACTTTTGGGGTTTATAAGTTTATAACAATCAGCTCGGCTGAAACTCCAGCCAGCCGGTCATCTCATTATGCCAAATGTCACATCTACTGTGACTTTACCCGATATAGTATGTATTCAGCCAGCAGACATACAAAATGATGTACAGAGTTACAAATGTAAAGCGTGTAAAAGAAATATATTTTCATATGAAAACGACTGTTTGGTGAATAAAAGGATATTGCGTAAAAAGAGCTTGTGCTGCCTTTCCACGCAAACAAAGAATTCTTACACGCTGGAACAATAATTGAAGTGGACTGTGCTCACTTATACGGAATAAACGAGTGGGTGTTTGATAGAAAGTTTTTGTTACAATACAATAAGAAATCCTACCATTAAGAACCATGATAAACCATTTGTATTCATTCGATGGAAGATGGAAATGTAAGTATTGGGCCGCTTACAGCTAAAGAATGTTATAGTTATGAGTAGGGGGCTCATAAGGGTTAATGGTAGATAGAAAATGTCAATGATAGGTAGCACGGTACAGTAAGCAAATACCTTCGGAAAATAATATATTTTTCTTTTCTATTTGTGGATAAAAAGCAGCTCAGGTGGATCAAGACCGAGAAATGCTCATTACTTTCACCGATGATTGAATCCAAAAATACAGGAAAATTTCTGACGTAGCAAGCTCGGTCACCCTAATATCATATTATTACAAATATACGTAATAGAATCTTTTTCTAAAGCCTGCTAACCAATGTTCGTACTTATTTGTCCAATAAATGACTTGGATTCAAACACCCTGATAGCATTAAATAGGCAGGTAATTTGTTTCAGGTATGAGATATCTGAACCTAGAATATGAGGAAACTTAAGGTTTAGATATGTTTTATTCTGAAAAGTCGACCTTTCTGGCAGTATCAGTAAACCTTTTCTTTTAAAGAATGAGCACATTTTTCGGCGTCATGAGTTTCACTGCCTTCGTTGCTATTTCTATTTCATTTACCTTGGCTTACTTATATGTTTAAATTCACATGCTTAAAAAACTATTTTTCTTTTATCTCGTAACTCCTCGCGGAGTTTATTTGTTGTAAGAATTCAAGGAAAATAGTTCAGTAATGCTAATGATTTAATGATACATGCTTATCTGCGCAATAAAGTAAGAAAGCTGGTGGTTACAAAGAAACCTAAGTTGTGCTGTTCTCTATTATCTAGTTTACTTAGCAATTGCGCTTATAATTAAGACGGCATATACTTCAAAGTAATTTTTTCTGGAAATTAATGACTGTTAAACTTTGATCAGACCCATAACTTTGTAAGCGAACAACCATTTTACATTTAGTGCAAGATGCAGATGATGTGACAGTCAGCAAATATTTTATTTGATCCCATGTCAAGTCGTTACTTGCTCATGCTTAACCTGATAAGCTCCAACCCCATAATTTATAATGCATTATATTTTCCTGTTCATCATCACCATATTCAGAGCAAATGGCTGCACGCTTACTGGTAAAGTTTATACCTTAAATCTGCAAAGAGTGCAAAGAAAAGCATAAAGTTAGCTTACAAGTAAAAGACTGGACAAGTTATATGAAATCACTACTATGAAATTCAAACGTGTGAAGAAAAAAGGTTCCCAATTCCCAACCCAACATATATATCGGTTGTAGTGTAGACATGTCAGACATTTTACGAAGTAGCGAACACGTTTCTCCATAAAATGTCTTATTTACTGAGAAAGGATGTGAGCAAATTTCGTTCGCTAAAAATGAAAACGCGTGTTTGCTTTAAATGTTTAAAAAAATATTATGAGAACAGTAATCATGAAGATTTCTCTTATCTGCTGCCATACAAAAAGTGTTGTACTAAGCACATTCAATTCCTTCTTGTGATCAATGCAAAAAAGTCATTGGCATTCGTTTATCTAACACAAAAAAAAACTGACGACGAACTTATTTCTTTATAATTGTATAATAAAACCAACAGCTCAAACTCGTAAAGATATACATGGATTATGTTTCCTATATATAGTATAGTATAAGCAGATGTCTCTATATTTGTTCACGTGCTTTAGTGGAAGAGGATATTGCGTTACTTTTCTTACAGGAATGATTCACTAAATTCGCAGCAAAATTTAGTGTGCTTCAAACTGCAGATGTCTATACATATATATAATATAGATTTTTCCTCTGTTGAAAATAATGACTTTACTAATTACAGCTACGGTCTATTGACTTCATGCGGCCATAGACATAATTAAAATCAATAGATCAATATAACTATAAAATATTTATACAACTTTAAGATGGTCGGCTGTGAAGTAAATTTTCAACTGAACTTTAAAAGTACTAATTACTAATTACATTCGATTCATGCTTTGTTCATACTGGCAAGCACAAGCTAGAGCTGGATAGCATTATGCTCGCTGATGACGTCACAACTGTATAGGGAAAATTACCAATTAGGAACTAAGCATGTAATAGGATAACTAATTTAATGTTCAGCACGACTTGAAACGAGAGTGATAAGAAGCGCTCAGAATCATTTATAGTTGGCAAGTCATTTCCTTTATTGAAAATAACAACTAATGTATTTTTTCTCTTGTTAAATTTAATATCTTAAAGCCAAAATCTAATAAGCAACCCTGTATCGTTTCTTACAAAAACGTTGCGCAAAGTATAACTGGTATACACTAAAACACATGCAATTTATCAAATATTAAATACAAGAAAATGTTGACGACTAAGAAAAAACTCGACACCCTGCATACCAACAATAGTCATGATTCATTCCTCTTATTTAAGAAAAAACGTGGTTCAAGATGATGGAGCCTACATTTTGGCAATTGGATGCTTTATGCTTTGTAAGCTGCACAAAAATGCAACTTTTTTTCTGTTTGTCACGTTCAGCATTCCAGGAGTATCAGAATGTGTAACGGTTCATTTTAAATGTTTAAGCTATTCGTCCCAAATTCGGTTACACATAGAACAAAGTGTATAAATACACTCGATCTAATAAATTGTTGTGCAAGTGTCCGATCAAAAATAACTCCGGAACAGCAACATTACGCACATCACATATAATGCGACAAAGTGCATAAAATTCCTCTAGTCTGTGGTAAACTGTAAACCTATACTGTATATTATATTATTGTCTAATGTACGTTTAATGAGTAGTAACATTAATCCATAAAGTATATATGTATGCATCTGAAATAATGTTTGGTTCATTGATGGTAACTAAGTAAGGATTTAATAGCTACTACTCGTTAACCAGAGACGTCACTTTTCATCAAAGAGATCACATAAACAAACTATATGGATATTAATACATTTTTTACTGTTTCAATAAAAATTATGTTTATCTACAGACGCATGTAGGGCCAAATATGTACAAACAACGAATGTGATGTGATGTGAGGAGCCAAATAGCCGAAATAGTAATGCAATGCAACAAACATGAATGTGAACTATTATGTATTTGACTAAAATGGAGAAATTCCTCTCTACGCACAGTAAATAGGTCCTTCAGTATTGAAAATGATTAAATTAAGCAATATATACAAAATACATAATAATGTATGTTATGTGTCTACTATCGTCATTCCAGACTGTCCCACACTACTCCTACCAATCAGTATAATTTTGAACAATTGAACACTTACCTTTCACTAGACTCCCACAAATTGACCAGGATAAATACACAAAATCAACAAATTTACTATTCACCAAACTATTAATAAACTCAATTAGCACAGAGAGTTATCTTTGCAAATTGATGTGCTTCTCTCCGATCTGTCCAGTTGAATCTGTTTTATCTGCAATGAGCCAAAAATGAGTTTGAAAAGTATATGGAGACACAAAATCAAGGATGATCACTTTTATTTTTATATATTTTTTGGTATTGTGTCAGTGTGTGTGTTATACTCTTGCTCTTATAACCACTGCCTCAATTTTGGCCGTATGAGGGATAAAAAAAGGAATGTCTGCATGGCATGTTATATCATATACGAAAAGCAACAATATGCATCCACTACTTAATGTACATATACAGCTTTATAAAATGCTTTTCAGACAACTACATATGCAATATGAATATTATTCCATGCTGTTTAGCCACTCACTCTTGTGAGTCTCCGTTCTTCTTGTCGTCTCGTCTCTCGCATAGGTATGTATATATTCTGCGTGTTTTATAAATGCATGAAGTTGTTTTGTAGTTTAGTTTATAAGGAGGAGGGATGGACAGAGTATTCATTCCATACAGTCTCATTTTGCAAACGAGGAAAATTGTGTAGGATTTAAGAAGTGATGTGATATGATACGTCGTCGTGATGTGGTGGTTAACTATGTGGGTAGTGGCTGATGAGCTAGTAGTGCCAGTCTCTTAACTTGCTGATAATGGAAATGTGACTATTTTAGTATTTTTAACTAAACTAGTGAAATCGGTGTGTTGTGAGAGCAATTATAACATCAAATGTGATGATGAGCGAGTAATATTATAAAGTTATAGACGGGTGGTGATGATATCATTCTTTGAAGATTGCACTGCACGACTAAAATTTGGACGAGTATGGGCAGTTGGAGTACGGTACCCACCATGAATTACCTTTGTTATGCGTCCTCGCATCAAACACTGTATACATGAAATTAAAACTTTACATGATTATGTATTTTGGTTTGATGATGATGATGAAAAAATATTAGTTGTTTTTCGTAAAGGTTAACGCTTAACATTTAGGAAAACGTTGTATGAATCTCAAGTTAACATATTGATTTTGGTATACGATATGATGATGTTTATGTTGAAAGTATATTTTATGTATTGGTTGGTTGTTTTTCACAATAAACACGAGTGAATATAGATTTTACTCAGAAATATACAACATTATATTTTACTATATAGGTAATCCAAAATGTCCAGCTAAAAATACCATCATTTTAGTTTGCACGATATTGTACAACATTTATGAATGTTACTACTTTATCGGATGTCAAAATAAATATTTTATAAAACATATTTATTTTGTTAGAAAATCATTTTGTAACACTACGCTTATCAGTCAACATCGTCAGTCAACCATCAATTCTAGGGTGTGTATTAAAAAACACCGTTTCTAACTAAATTTTATTTGTATTTAAGACAAGGACAACGTTACCGTTGCTGACTGAGGTAGTACAACTGAATTTTTATTATCATGGCTTACCCTGACCTAGAAATTCATGAAACATTTAATCCCTCCACATGCGAAATCGAGTTTTTAACTGAGAAAATCAATGTAGAGTCTAGAGCGAAAAATATTCCCGGTGATGCATACCCGTTCGGGATATTCTTAAAACACAATACCAGCAGTACAAGTAAGATTTCCGCCGGATCATCCTCATCGTTGCCAAATATCCAGCCAGTAAATCCGTCTGGTGAAAGTGTACATAGTATTATTGGGGGCTGCAATGGGTCTATAGTATACGGCTCAATTTACACAGATCAGTTGTGGATACATCCGCAGTACAGAGGAAGAGGTCTGGGGAAAATGATAATGGAGAAAGTACACGAGCTGGGAAAGCGGAAAGAGTGTACTTTTGCTTGCGTGGGCACTATGGACTTCCAAGAAGCACAAAAGTTTTATGAGAGTTTGGGTTACATAGTTGAATTTGAAAGGCGAGGTTATGCAAATGGTGGTAAAATGATTTATTTGAAAAAGGATCTTTAAATAAAATTGTATGATTACTAATCCATTTTGTTCTACAATTATGACTCAATTACGAGAATAAAGGCATGCTACATTTTATTTTTAATACATAATTTGCACGTTTGCACAAAAATTATATGCATTTACCCAACTATAACTTATTTCTCCCTTGTCTTACTTCACTAAATGGAGTAATATTACTCTTCCTCAAACTGATTAAAATGAGGACAAGACACTGCCTTGATATCACCCAAAGAGGCGCTTACTGGATCATTGCGTCCTTCATCCTCATAACATCTGCACCATTCCTGTTCCATTCCAATCGGTAAAGATCGCAATGATTCAGTGCGGCATGATTCCTGGTCATCCGTGTCAGTTATAATTACGGAAGGATTAGAGCTAATTGGCCGTTTGGATGAACCGGTTAAACTGGACAGTCCAGAAACTGTGCTCACTTTACGGAGGATACTGCTACCTATCTCAGCAGCTTTTCCGGTACGATACCAGTCCAAGATATGCTCTCCACACAAAACAAGGAAAGCAAAGAAATGTCCACATAGAATCAATACTAGACAAAGTTTTAAGTCTCCAATATCAAGTCCACGTTCTCTTCTGCCTTTCGCTGCAAATGCTATGTTCTTCCGATTTGGATTTGTGACCGCAGCTTCATGCAAAATGCGATCATACCACTTCTCAATCATGCCAGCATTCGTAAGGCGTCGTATTAACTGTTAATAAGTGATTAGCTGAGTTAAGCTAAAATCTTGTAACAATGAACGTAAAGTATATGATCTACTTTCTTCAGAATATTATGGAACATATATAATTAAATTATTTTATACCTCGTTCACTTTTTCCAAGAAGGGTGACCCAATAGGCATTACTATTCCAACATTGTATCTCGTTGGGCACTCCTTCGTTACATGAATCAAAGATGAATATCCCGTGAAATATTTTCCAACCGATGCGTATTTTAAAAACTTTCCACTGTCCAGCAAAGCAAAGTCCCCTTTTATCGCCACTCTATCAAGAGCTGCTGTTGTATTCGTGACCACCTCGAATCTCTCAAATAAATCTTCATCTACATCTTCTGACGAGTTTGAAAACGTCTTCAGAACTTCTTGATAGCCACCCCATTCCAGACCCGATTTCGAAAGTTGTTTCAATGTATCAATTTTGAAGGCGTTTGGGCCAATGGTTAGAGACACTATCAGAGCAACTCGATACAAAATGGCGGCAAGCCAGCAAAATACTAGCCAAGCAACTATGAAAAATCTTAAAGAATGACTTTTTGCTTGAGGAGCTTTCTGGGCAGAGACTAGAGAGCCTAAAGCATAAAATATGCCTCGGCCAACTGTTAAAGACTTGTCCATTCCAAGAGGTCTTGTAATGATAGTGAAAAGTGGTCCAGCGACCAGAGCCATAGATATAACGCAAGCCCACACTTGCCAAGAAAATGGTAGGACAAGGCCTAACCAATGTTGAAGGGCTTCTGGACGTGGAACCGCAAAACAGCCTTCATCCTGGTCGTAAGGGGTTGATACGTCAACTGCTTTGTCCCGATTGTCTAATAGAAACACACTTGCAAACCCAAAATCTGCATGTCTCTGGGTTTCACCAATTAATCCTGTCCACGTGTTGTTTCCCAACTAATAATGGAACATGAAATCTTTGTTACACATTTACAGGCTAAAAATAGGATATCGATGAAATATAAATATTTTACATCGGTGCCCCAACGTTCCCCTGTAGGTGGCTCATAAAATTTATAGGTGAAGTTTAACAGTCGAGCAAGCTCAGCTAGAAGATTCACTTCCAGTCCTGTGTACTCGTATTTATTTCGACCCACTTCCTTTCGTATTACCAAAGGTGGGAACTCAAATACACAGACATCCAATGTATGACCTCGTAAATTTGCTATTTTCTCTTCGAAAACTGGTCGCAATGTCAGTAATTCCCCATTTGACCATCTAGCAACATAACTTTCTTTTCCATGACCTTCCAGTGGATAAGGATCTAATGCAACCACCTGCAAATCTGGTGACTGCGAAAATCATGCAACAAAATTATTTTAAAGTTTGTAAAATAAAACTTGAAATTCATTTTATTTTGCTATCATATCTTTTCAAAAACCTTGAATAAAGTTTTATTTCCTTCGGATGTTTGGTCATCATTTTTTGTGCCTGACACTTGCTGCTGTAGCTCAATGTTCGATGAACCTATTGTAGTGGTGTTGTCCTTTATTAGCAATTCAGTTACAACGACCCCATTGAAGATTTTTTCCGACTCAAGTAGAGCTATTATTCCCTATAAACACATAACTAATATTATAGTACCGAGCTGGAAATCTAAATGTGTTTATGCATGTTTAGCTTTTAGCTGAAATATATTGCAAGTCAATTACAAAATATGCACACCTTTGTTGGTAACAATGAATTTTCTTTGACTGCAATCACCATTTTTGCACGTTTATTCCACCACGGATACAAACTCATCAATCGCAAAATGTTAGCGAATCCAGTTTCATCCTTCACGAAAATCATGAATACGCTGGCCTTTGGAAGTAATCTGTGGGTGTAATGATCGGGTGGACCTGATTTAAAAAGAAAGAAAGTATGCAACCAATTTCATTGAATTCACACGAAATGTATTATGCATTATGTATATTTAATTTAGTAACTAGTCCGAATCCGCTGTCCAATTTCTTCATCTACAGGTAGAAAATACGATACAAACGCTTTGTTTGTGGAAACCGTCAATTTCATGATCACATCAGAAATATCCCATGACTCGTCGTAGAGCAAAACGATCTATGTAAAAGCAGTAAAGCTTTCTTCCTTACTTGTAAAGTAATGATTGTGGATGCTTTTGCATCAGAAAAAACTAAATATGACGTGCATGTGTAAGTGTAATAGTTTACCTCCAGACTTTCAGTAAGATATTCCTCTGTGATGACTTGAAGCAGTTCATCTACGCCGCCTTTCTCCACAATACCAGAGATTTCTCCTTTGCCTTCCATGCAGTTCGCAATAAGAAAGTTGATGTAGACCATCCCCAAGCTTAAATTAGCATTCTGATAGTATGCTTCACAAGCATTTTCCATGCTTTTCAGGAATTCGAATGAAAACTTGAATTTTCTCCAAAAATGTGAAAAAATACAGTGCAAAATGTGTTACTGCTCCTGAAAACTTGTACTTTTGTCATTAGCAGTTCACAAAATAATGACGGAAAATAAATTTATTCCGTTTTCTTCTTACATTTTTGGTTTCGTACATAATAACTTAGATTTAATATTTATTATATACTGTTTGGTTTGGAGACATGAAATCTTGAAGATAAATAAACATAATATATTATTAACAATACTGGCTTCAGTGGCTTCTAGCATCAGTTTCAGTACCATCGCCTATTTTATGTTAAATTTGCAGACAAGTCCAGACATTCCATTCAATTCTATCTTGTCAGAAACACAAAGTGTTGCCCTAAATAAAGAAAATCAAATCGAAATGTTCATATTAGTCATGTACATATTATGTATATTGCAGCAAAGTTTGATAATTTGTTCAAGTCGTAGTGATGCTGAAACACATTTTTCAGCACGCACCCTTCTTTGTATCGGTCTTCTAAGTCAGTGACACCAGCACCAGCAGCAACAACAACAGAGTTTTGTTCAATGGGTACGTGATCAAAATCTTTAATGCACACGTAACCTGTCATCGTGCTAAAATTTGCTAGCACAAGCAGTCCTTCACCAGAAGCTTCGTCAATTCTGCAGCATAAAAACAACTAAAATTTAACTGAACTGATATTTTGACTCAAGACACATACAGTTGACAATTACCTTGTAAATGATAATACCGAGCCACCACATGAAGATAAAACACGAACATCCAGATTTCCATTCTGCCATGCATTCGATTCTCGAAGTGCTATCAATTTTTTATAAAGGTTCAAGTGACTTCCTTCAGTTTCTGTTTGTACTTGGACATTGACTATCGGGAAATCAGGGTTGACGGGAAGCCATGGATTATCAGAACTCGAAAATCCTTGACAAGCATTAAATATGTATGCATATAGTGCACCGTTAAAAGTACTATACTAATAAAGAATAAATGCCAGCAAATAAGTAAACAGCCTTTACTCAATAAATATTTCATGTGAAAACTATACTAAATTACAACTACTTTGTATTTGGTTTCAAGAAATTTACCGGCAGTGGGGCCACTGGAATTCCATTGCATAGGCGATCTCTCTGGATCGCGAGTAAATAAATGAAATCTTTCTGGCCCGGCATTCTTTCCAGCCGGATCTACTGTTTGTTCCCAACTTATTTTCCCATTTTCCATCCCGATTTCTTCACCGTAATAAGTTACAGTGGTACCCGGAAGTAGTAAAAGTATGATATTCATTAGGTCAACTGATTCTTCTCCCAACTTTGAAGCTATTCTAGGCTGGTCATGATTTCCTGTCTGTTGGAAGTACATATAAATTTACAATTCATAAAAAAATACATCGACATTTTTTGATTCAGTAAATTTGTACCTGCCAATTGGGCCAACAGCCCTCAGGTAAAGCATCCAACCATCTTGTAATACAACCAAACACGGCTTTTGCACTACATCCATTCTTTAAACCGAGTAGCTCAAAATTAAAGGAAAAATGTCCTATTGGATTTGTAGACGTACCGTAATACTCCATTATCTTCGGCAAAGGAAGATATGATTCCGTCATTAGTACTCTGAAAATTTTATATTTAATCCGCTAATCCGTCAAGCTAAATGATTTTTGTATGCGTTATGTTACACAAGCTAATTATGTGTATGCATATATTTATTGCGTATAGGTATTCAAAAACTTCCCGGTATACCTTTCATTCTCAGGAGTAGACCACTGGTCACAAACTTTTCTAAATGTTGATAAAATATCCAACACACCCGGACAATTACACGTCATTACATGATCCCAGAAACAGTAATCCTCTTCCGTGTAAGTCAACAATGTTTTACCAACATTCTTGGCAGGTGGATTGTCCCTAAATTGATCATCCTCCAACAAGTGAGGGGCGGCATCTAGACGAAACCCATCAACTCCCAACTCCAACCAGAAGTTCATAACATTTACCATTTCTTGAATGACCAACGGATTTCGGAAATTTAAATCCGGTTGCTCTGTAGCAAACTGATGTAAGTAAAATTGCTGCCTTGTTGTGTTATACTCCCAAGCGCTTCCTCTGAATACACTTGTCTTCAAAATGAAACAGTTAATGAAAATATTAGCCAATTGATACATATTAACAAGCACTTTGCCCCTAAAATGTAGATGATAATTCAATATTCAATTTTACCCAATTGTTTGGAGGGTTTGGTTGACCTTTGTCATCCCTTTTTGGAGATTTCCAGATGTAATAATCTGAATATGGGTGTTCTTTTAAAACCGATTTTTTAAACCACTCATGTTGGTCGCTTGTGTGATTTGGCACGAAGTCGAGGATTATCTTCATTTCTAATTAAAAGAAATAAGTAGTACTAAAAATGACCTAGACATGTATATAAATGCGACGCCCTTTTTTGATAAAATGCATACCTTTGTCTTTCATTGTGCGTAAAAGCTTCTTAAAGTCGTCCATTGTTCCAAATATTGGATCAATTTCGGTAAAACTAGAAATGTCATATCCGAAATCGACCATGGGAGATGAATACATGGGAGTCAACCAAAGAGTATTCACTCCGATACTTTTAAAATAGTCAAGTTTGTCCTCAATCCCTATTATATATTTCACATTTGTTTCAATTAACCAGAATCGTACACATCATATAGCATATATACTCTATTTATACTTTGTAGTTACTATTGTCTCTGGACTATAAATCAAATACCTTTTAAGTCTCCGATTCCGTCATTGTTAGAGTCGAAGAAGGATCTCACGTAAACTTCATAAATCACCGTTTTTCTCCACCATTTATCATGACATTTAAACTGTCCATACGTTTTGTGCTGCAAAGCCTCCCTGACATCATTAGATGAAACTACTGCTCCACTATTTCCTTCAGCAGGGGAACTATTTCTTTGTTCACTTTCTTTTCTGCTTTCAGCAACATTTTCTGTACCGTCGATGTCACTTGGTAAATCGACAGATGTCGCAGCAACGTTTACGAAAGCCATTTCTAGCTAGACCCTACATCAAAATATTTACTTTTAAACACCTTACTTTATCACAAAAAGTTTTTGCTAGGTAAGGTAGTTGATGTGGCACCTCGAAAATGAAGGTTAAGAAAATTGATTAGTATACAAATTATGTATTTTGTAAATACGTGCAATTTTTTTATTTAGTGACATCCAACGTATATTACCTAAACATGTCTATCTACCTGCTAAAGAGTACAGATATAGTAAACGGAGCATACCGCCTGGGACATACTATGTAGACCTTGTGAGATGTACCTTATGAGAAATTTTTGTCACTATGTTATTTCGTACAATAGTAATAGTGGATGGAAATGATAATAGTGACGCTAAATTGGAAGAGTAGACAAAGAACCATACACCAGCATTTTTTTCCATAGCTCCTCCGACCTCATATTTGCCGTCGTATTGGACTTTACGTGGTTCTCTATAATTTTTGACAATAGATGACCACTTTGTCAATCAAGCAATCGGACATCACTGCATTTATCAATAATGATGCATTGTAGACATAAATGAATTCAAGAATTTGTTTTAAATAGAATTAAATACGCATTCGGAAAGAGAAATATCTCTGGTTAAATTAAATAATAGTATATTTCCGCTTCATAAAAGAAATTTCACTTTCGATATTTACTAAATATATCAACTTTTGATTTTTGCTAAAATCTGTATTTTTCTCAAGTAAAAAACAAGTCCTTCTTGAATTTTCGAAATTTACGTTTTCTCTCTGCGGATGATCAATTGATAAGCGATAATGATGACGATATACTCCCTATTAGGGATTCACACACCTTTTTATGCATACTTAAGGACTATAAGGAGTGTACATAGGTCGTAGGTACGTTTACTTATCTGATCTGCTAAATAAGCTATATTTTAAACCAATATTTATATGCTACCATAACATAGTTGTGTGACTTGTGTGTTCATATGTAACACAGTTTCTTTAAAAACCAAAAGCACTATACGAAACCTGATCATTCAAGTTTATAGACTTGCGATGCTTGTATCAATTTAAATGTAGAGACGACAGATAGAAAGTCTTTAATTTCGAAAGATAAAATACTTTGAAAACGATGATCCCTGTCTGCATTCATTAGCTAAAGGTGTGTGGTAAGTTGATAGTGAATCATTTCTAATGCGATGACTTTAAGGACTTCACATAAGTCCATGCACCAATATGAGTATAATTTCACAAAAAAATGCAGAGAATTGCTTATAGTACCTTGCTAACCTACATTAGCATGCACATATACATGCAAACAAACATGAAAGATGCGATAGAGAGTAAAACATTTTATTGGTATTTGTCGCATTAAGTTCACATTAACTTTCATAAAAAATTGCCGTCAACATTTTTTTCTAAAAGCTTTTGCGATAGTTATCATCGACTTCTCCACTTTTCCATCAAGGCATTTTACGAAATGCATGTACCACATCTTTCTTGCACCAATTTCGCAACAAAAAATAGACGTTTATTCTGATTGATAAGCCATCAAAGCACATTTCCAAGTTTACAGGTCACATTTACCTATAAACATGAAGAAAGCTAAGCAGATTTGCCTATATGGCTTTGTACTATTATTTGTAGCAAGTTTTAAGTTATCTAGTGCTCTAGTCGAAATAACCTTGTATCAGGATTTCAACAGGAAAGGTGAGAATTCTAAGATAGTTACGCTGACTTTTTTTATACATCCTACATACTACGTAAAAAAAAAGTTTGGTTGTTATTATCGAAATTTACCTTTTTCAGGAGAAAATTTATTCCTAAGTATTAACAACTGTACAAATCTCCCACTGGACTGGCAAGATTCAACTTCTTCCTTGCATATTCATAAAAGTGTTTGCATAAAAGTGTTCGAACATTCGGGTTGTAAAGGAAGATATATTACTTTGAGAGCAGCTTATCATGCGGATTCAGACTACCTGGAAAACTTGCGAGAGCTGGGTTTTAATGATGTCATCAGTTCAGTGAGCCCATGTTCATTACAGAGTAAGTCTATCATCTTATAGCAAATTAATGATCTGTGCACAAATGTAACGGTAAATAGCATAAAACTACTAGTTTAGTCCAGCCCTTATTTACAGTGTTTGAATAGTTCATTTGATTTAATCACTTGTAATTAAAATTTTAAATTAACTTTTTTCCACAGTTGAGGATGGTCGATATGTTTTACAAAACTTGGGAGATAACAAGGTAAAACGTTTTTTAGTCATTCATTATGTCTTATTTCATACTTCATACTTATCCTTGTAAAATTTAAGCTAATTTGAAAACTTTCTTGTTAAAGATGATGACAGTTCAAAATGAAGGAATTTATGGAAAAGTATATTCTAAATATTGGAGGAATTTGAACACTCAGCATTGGGAAGTAGCCCAAGTTCCGGTAAGGACAACCTGTTGTTTAATTCTCAAAAGTTTATTGACCTGCAAATTTTTATGCAGAATGTAATATGTATTTTATCAATATAATATATATATAGGGCTCGGATATTTTATATGAAATTCTCCCTGTAATGTATCCAAATCACATTGAGAAACCTATTGTATTCGACAAAAGGGATTTTAAAACACTAAAAGAATACAAAAAGACAAAGCCTACGTTTTTGATTGAAAGTGTGGATGACTGGAAATATGCCATTAAGGAAGCCAGATCGAAGTTGTGCCTCACCACAGGGTAAGAGGCTTTTCTACTTAACCAGCCATAGTTTATCTTGTGAATGTGATACATGTGCTCTTGCTTGAAATTAGTCCTTTTTATATTATTTATACTTCTTGTTTGTATGTATGCATAAATTTATGAATGTTGCAGGAAAAAGGACGTCATCACTCTAACCCCTTGCCATTACAATGCAAAAAGTCAACAGTGGATATTTCGTGTCAGCGGACCAAAATGATATAATGATGCTAGATTACCTAGATATCTACAAATAGGACTGGGTTGGAGCTGTAGTGCGTGGGCTGTTTTTCGTGGGAACTAAAGTCATTAATAATTTAATCCTCATCTCTTGATAACATAAGTTTAAATGGTTACAATTCATGTTTTATTTAATGTGTAAAGCTCATTTTTGTTAGTATTAAACATTATTATGTGTCAAGCTGCATGTTGTATTTAATGTCACATTACGCTTTAAATGTGGTTCAATAAAAATATGGTAAAAATTAATGCCTTTAGGAATGCCTTTTCCTTGTTTAATATAACATTTCCAGGATTATTTTTTACTTCAGCTTTCATAAGTATGTACAATAAATCAGGATAAAACTACTGTAAACAGGTAGGGGAAAGCTGCATTTAAAAAATAACATGATTATTGAGTGTGATTCTTAAAATTGTCATTCCCTTCCTGTAAGGTAAGGGGTAGAAAAGATATAATTACGATTGCTTAATATAATCTGTAGAAGGTCTTGGTAAGAATCGCCTTACTAGGTACTTTTTTATGTCAGGTACTTGAAATGAAAAATTGAAAACCTACATGCATGGGTTACTGTGTGCTCATAAGCACACGAGCGGACACATAAACTTTACAAATCTCTACATTCGCTTACAAAGTAGCATTTTTTTCATAGAAAATCAGGTTCCAGGAAATTGAGAGATTTCAGATTTGGGATGTCAATAGGAGCAGATGTTAATTTTTTATGGGCTCAAGGCTCAATTTCAAATCTGCTAAATTCTTCAAAATAAGTTATTGTAAATAGAGTCATCATTCAAGAGGTTTCAATTCACGATAAAAGTTTGTTAAAAGTTATCTTCATGAGTTAAGAATTACTGGAAATGTTTTCATGTTTGTTGACCTATGAAAGGTTATCTATCATATTTGTATACCTTTCTACTTTACCAGTCTACCATTACCATTACTCATTATTAAACACCCCCTGAATAATGTCAAGTTTAGTAAATAAACATGTTGGCTACGTATACGTATACTACTTTGGCTTAAAAAACTATCCGAATTGAACTGGATTAAACTAAGGCATTCACATGGATTGTGAACTAGCTGACACTGAACGCTGGAAGACTGCATGTCGCTGTTGTGAGTAATTTATCTGGAATTTGGAGTGAAATTCACGCTGAAGGTGTATGTTGCAACGAATGTTACACTTCATTATGTACACACACTCATGATTTCAATTCTGTATTATAGTTTGTTAAGCTTCTAGAAAGCTAATTGAAAAGGGCTAAGCTTTTGCAGTTTCGCAAAAAAAAACGAAAATGTATTTAAAGATGTTAGATAAATAAGCAATGAATTTTATGAATCCTTGCCCGAGCTCATAATAAAACCAGTACAATAAGTCATCTCATAAAACCACATCAATATCAATACATCATATTACTTCTGCCATCTGCTTCCGCTTTGTAAGAAAACGTATCCGATATCCAGCAGCACAACTCAAGTAATAACTCGGTCGTTTCTCATTCAACCGTGAAAACTGAAAAGGAACCGGGTCGATTGAGCTTTATTTTATGGCATTAGCCATCAGGTCTCTGTTCTTACTCCTACGTAATGAATACATGAATAGCCATACTTACATCAATTAGTTTACACATATTAGCGTCAGAATATTATAGGAGTGAGTAGTATCTAATAGCGCGTCATAAAATTGTGAGTACAATTTGCCAATGTTTTTAGATGATCTTTATATACCCATTCTAAATGCACCGTTGATCATCGTAACATCATAAATGTTATTCACATGAATTTTGCCAGCAATATTTACGCTTTTTCTTTAACTACAACAAATAGTTTACATAACGTTTGCGCACAGTGAATGTACTTGAACAATCAATCTCATTGAAATCCTTTCTGGATTAATGTAGAAAGATGGATATAATTATGATCACGAATGGGTCATAATCACAATATTATAACAGCGTGCATGGCAGATGTCGAGTATCATTTAACGTGTTTTCTTCTCTGGTAATTATCTAGTAAGCTCATTCAAACATTATTATACGTTGTTGGAATTCCTTTTAACCTCCACACAAAAGAGTTGTCAACTCATTAAGTAAATAAGTTACCACCACGCCACATGGCTTGCGACTTTTAACACGACACATTCTTCCATACAATTAATAACTCTTATTAACTCTGTACATTCTTCTGTAACAGTACGACAGTACGTGACAAGCTATTTAATCCCATTTTTTATTCTCTCTGGACACAACACCGAAGACTGGTCGGATTCAATAAGTGCACTTGTTTAAGAATACACTGTATACTAAATATACGCATTTTAATAATCTTTGTGTCTACTCGGGTCGGGGCATAAATACAACAGTTGCTGTTTTGTGCTTGAGGGTCAAAGTTTGTGAAATATTAGTGGCGTGTCTTTAATAAAATAGCAGTACACCAGAAAAGGAATTAAGAGTTTACAGTTTACATTTCTTTGACCCTAAATTGAAGTGGCTTATCGATAAAAAATAATTTAATCCTAATAGTCTTGAAGTTTTTAAACAAAAAATGAACGTTAATCGATAAGATGGTGTTTTCTTCATACCTTGACATATCATGAGTCAAAAAAGGTTCATTTTAGGTCATCTTAATCTTATCGTTTTGGTGTTAGTATTTTTTTGTAGCCAGCTTGCATTTTCTGCATCAGTGTCTGCAACAGAGAAGCAGTACGTTGTACAGTTTATGAGCACAAAGGAAACACAAAGTATTTTTTGGTATAAGTGTTGTCCACCAAATCAAGTATTGAACAAAAATGGTAACTGCCTTTCATCCAATTCTGAACAAGCTGTTCCACCCCCACCATTGGAGAAGAGACTTAAGAGAGATCTTGAAAATGAGGGGAAACGTGAGACAAGTTCATTAAATGAACTGTAAGAAAAACTTTATGAAAATTTGGATAATTATTACAATTACGCTTTTTGTTTGAAAAAAATATTCTTTTCATGTAGCATCAAATATAGACGGCCAACCTGCAGCAAAGGTGCCCGAAGGCAATTTTACCATTTTCAGCATTCTGCAATTGAAGAGCACTTAACAATAACATTGCAGTTTATAATAACTAGCCGAGTTCATAATCATTCGCTAATTGTGGATGCACACAACTATTGCATAGAATGGTTTGTAATTAATTAATAATTTTCAAAGTTTTGATCTTATTTCCCAAATGTATATGAGTACATCTAATATCAACTAATATGTTCAGGGAAAAGGAAGGCATATCTGTGGAGGCGTGCGTACCCGAAAGCGTGAAAGGATTCGGTTTGCCCAAAAAAGTTTCAAAACAGTCTCGTGGAGATACTTTTACGTCATCATCCTCATCATCATCACAGGTCCTTCTCCGCAAATGTTGTGGACCATCTCATGTTATAGATAGTTTGACTTTTACTTGCGTCGAACATGATATCCCCTGGCAGCTGTATCCCATTGAATCCAATGACATAATTAGCTCTTCTCATCAACATGCTAATTATAAACAAACGTGGGATTCAGGTAAAAACAGATGACGTGTTAAACAGAAAATTAATTAAAAATTGTAGTTATTTGTTGCCAAAAATGACGACGTAATTGCCACATATCACGCAGTTGATAATTTGTTGTACCACTTGGGATTTAGCATTGAATATGCGCACACGAGGAGCAAGGCGCAGAACATAATATTAAATATGCTTACTTTCAATTTTAATTTAGAAATTTCTAGTCATATTCCACTGGAAACGGAAGCCAATACTCCTTTGCGCGTCACTTGGCTAACAGGAATGCCTAACTGCAAGGAAGAGCTAAGTTATGAGGTTTACTTCGATCAATATGATAGGTATGTTTGTATGTCAAGAAAAATTCATCCTTTTCATAAAAATATGCACGTGTTTTTACAAAATGTTTTTAGTATACAAAATTCATGAATAATCATTTCATCTTGTTCAATAAAGTATTCATTTTCATATATTAAGTAGCAATATCCCTCATAAAAATTTATGCGAAATCGTAAGGAAAAGGCGGGGGAAATGAAGCGGAAGTAATAAATGTATGGGGCCCATGCATGACTTGATATGCTTATACATATTTTTACCTTTTTTTCCAAAATTTCCAGGTATTATGTCAATTCCGAAGGAATATTGATCACCGAACAAAACGGAACAGTTGCAAAAACACCACCAAAAGAATTTTGTATGGATGCCGTGATATACAACAACCAGCAAGACTTTTATGAGGATTCGTCCAATAATAGTGACGTAAACAACACTGTTATTTCCAGAGACGTAAAAAGCCCAAACATATTTTCCAGACAAATGGCGTTGGTTTGTTTTGAAAGTAATGTAGAAGCAGCGGGTTTCATAGAGGAGGATGAAGCCAACGGGACATTTGTGAGTGATGTTATAACATTCTGATCTCAGTCGACAACAAATTTAATTGAGTTTGGTCTTGGTCGTGCCCTTAATATTATATGGATCACAAGAGATACAAACAATGACATTCACAATAGGACAAATTGTTGTTGTTATTATTTGAGAAACATATGAAGCAACAAGCTTTTATGAAAATATACAATGAGACTTCTTGATGTAATTTATGCTAACCTTGTTTCCCTGATTTGATTGTATTACCCAAAGAGCAAGAGGACCTTGTATGCAGTTCTTACCGGAATTTCAAGTGTCTTTCTCCTTGTCACGTGCTTGGTGTATACGGTACTCAGAAAAGAATTGAAACTCCCCGGATGGCTGCAGTTCGCTTACTCTATTGCACTTCTGCTCACTTTCACTCTGTTGACAATCGCCCAATTGTGGACTCAAGCTATTCATGACATTTCTAAAAATCTTTGTCGTGCCCTCGGTTTGTGAACACAATCATACATCTACATACTACATGTGGATTTTTTTATGAAAGAATTTTTAAATCTTCATTTCTGTGAAATACTTTGCTGCTTAACATATATGGCTTCAAAATATGAGCATGCAGTTGATCTTCATTTTAATTTGTGACAGCTTTCACAATCATTTTCCTCTTTATCTTCTCAAAATCACAAAAGCATAGAATCATAGAAACCTTGTTTTCGCAAATGTCAAAGTGAAATGACGTGTTTTGGCATTAACAGGCTATGGACTACACTTCAGCTTCCTCGTGTGCTTCTTCTACTTAACCTCGATGAATTTCGAGATCTTCTCATCTTTCAGGTATTTATTTTCTTGTTTTTCTAGAGAATGCTATTTTCATGTTAAGTAGCCATAAATTATATAAAATGTATGTATTCTCATGCCTATATACTTTGCATGTTTATCTAATTCAAAGCAAAATCTTACGACACTTTTTCTCAGAAACCATGCATATCTGTTGAAACAATACTACACAGCTTGATATGGTGTTGAAGTTTAAATCAACACCATTATGAATTCGACATTGCAAAACATATCTTTTTAGCAACCTACATACTTATATTACTTAAACATTAATTTATGTGTTGTTTTTTATGTAAAATCAACAGAAGCACAGTCCTTGCACATGGATTTGGTAAGGCTAGGGGCAAAAGGAGATTTCTTGAGTTTACGGCCTTCTCTATCGGATTTCCAACTGCTATTACTCTTTTACTTTTGGCAGTAGATAGTTGCGACCCGTAAGACTTTTCTCATGAAGATGAATATTAAACTCGCTTCATTATTTCCAAAATTGAATATGCTTTTATGTCACTGCTTATTCAATAAAATGGCTAATTTTGTGTGGTCATGTAATTAAAGAGATGAAAGCAGTCTTCAAGGATCCTTGTGCATTCTTCCAACCACGGGAATTGGGGAGGAATCATGTGTTTTTGACAGCAAACATAAAGTGGCACAGCTTCAGTACTTTTACGGGGTCGTGGGAATTCTGTTGATGATTAATCTGGTCATTTTTGTGTGCACCCTTGTCAGCCTTCGGAATAGAGAGCGAGAAACACGAATGGCTAAACGTCAGAGTACATCAGCTTGCGATTACGACAGGTGAACAAGAACAAGCTTAGCTACACAAGTGCCTAAACAACTTGTAGTAGTACTTGTATAGATGCAAATTAAATTTTCAAAGGATAATTAAAATTGTTTAATTCAATAGGCTCCAGCTTTTCACTCGGTTATTCCTAATAATGGGGATTTTATGGACTTTCGAAGTAATTAGAAATAAAAATAATTATATCACTGTCATAAATTCAACTAATGAGTTGTAATTATACAAGTTGTAATATGCTTCAATAGTCCTTGAATAAGACGCTGTTAACATAGTGGGTAAACTTTTTTTTATAATTAAGGTCATATCATGGCTATTTCAATACTTTGAAGTTGATGAAAGGATCCAAGATATTTTTATCCTCACTGACTGTCTGAATGCCTCCCAAGGCTTGGCCGTATTTCTCATGTTTGTATGGAAAAAACAAACGTGGAAGCAATTGCAAAAGAAATTCAAGGCAAGTTTTAGAATTCACGGGAGCCGACCGTTGTGCAGACCAAACCACAATGGTACTATTAGTAGCAACAACACCACAAATGGAACGAGTGTAAAGTCAAGCTACTTGTCAAGTATAAAATCCACAGATTCAACTCGTCTACCATCAACATCCATGTCCACAGCCACTGTAATAGCTACCATTGATAATAATGTGGATCCCTTGAAATTTGAGCTCTAGTTTGAATAGAGCAAGTTAACTACTTACACAATCGATTTGGATGGATTGTTTGTCTTTATTATCACACACACGTTTTATTATTCAAATAAAAACATTATCCAACGCAAACGCAACCCATGCTTTAATTTAAGTGAAATTTCACATTTCTTCATAGTCAACATTTAAAAAGTATTGTTATCATTAGCATATTATTTTCTCAATTTTGTATTATTTGCGCTGGATGAGTCTATAAAAATAAATTTAAGAACAAAATTTTAAGCATATATTTTATATGCAATAATTATGCACCATGTATAACTGCTGTTATGTACACTGAGTGAGTAACTATACTTAAACTTATTCTACAACATTTCAAACAAAAAACACTAATATAATATACTGTACATAAGAAGTATAAATTGAAACTGTTGTAGTTTATTATTCCAAATATAATGCATATACTTCGAATCTCATTAGTTATTTATTAAAGAAAAAAAGAAAATTGGACAGATTCGCTTTGTTTATTTTCATACAGTAGTAATTATTACATATATGTACTTTCCCCGCCATCGATTCATCTCTCAGACTTTTTTCGTTGTAAAACCACATTTCAAATACGATTATGATGATGAAAGCAAAATGGATATTATTTATTTAATACTACTACCTACCATACGAAGCTTATAGGAAAATAGTCAATAATTCGTCGACCATCAATTCTATCCGTACTGGAACAATGGATGTTTATATTTTACAAACGAAACACAAATGAATTTGGGCTTGACTTGATCTGTGAAAAACATGTTGCCTCTTCTACTCTTCTTTGTTTGTTCTATTCAAAGTTACTCAAAGACTTTGAAAGAAAATCCAACATACATATATTAAGATGCTTTTTGTTCGGTACTTTCTCTTTTCCCTCTTACATCTTATTACAGAAGCACTAAAGCAGCTCATGCACATATGTGTACATAGTTCTTTCAACAACGTATGCTCTGTTCCTCTAAACCAATTACGATTTAAAAAAATCAATTGTTAGATCAAAGGAACAGGTAATAGATTACCTTATATGTACCGTTGTAAAAATCCGAGTATTGTTAGTAAATTTGCTTTTATTAGCAGAAATAGTTTTGTGTAACTTAATATTGCGCACTTTTAACATTCGTTAGATCAAGGTTTCGATCCGATTCCGTATCATCCATCAGCATCACGTATGTGCGTAGTTCTTGTTTTTAAGATTTTAATAAAAATTTCAGCATACAAGACCATAAGACTTAAGGTTTCTCGGGATCAGGAAATCGGATCGGGATGTGACTTATAACAACAAAATAAGACAAATTCCCATTAGCATCTTCTTTAATTATTTTGCAAGAGAGTTGAAATGATAGATTGCTTTGTTTTAATGTTGATAAAACTAAACTAGACTTCTACAATACAATATTGCCAGGAGCTGTGAAACGATACGGCGAAATGCTAGTTGGATACCTGTTGAAAAAGGGAGGAACTCATGCTGTGCTGTTATATAAAATGTTAGTAATTAATTACATGTTCCACATTGTTTTTAAAAAATCTCTACTTTCACTCCCACAAACGCAAATCCCACTGTTTTCCCCCAGAAGCTTTCACTTTTACTTACGATCTAAAGTATTGAATTGTATGTAATGTTGTAGTCGTAATCTAATGATTCACCCATTTTTATTTTGGCTATTTCATTCGTTCTATAGAGCAAATGCACCAGGTCCCTCGAGTCTTTGTATACACTACACATCCATTTGTTGTTTATAGTCACTATGCTATCGACACTTTTCCATTGTGAGGAAATTACGAAAACACATTCACATATATATCTTTCTACATTCTGTGTACACCTTTTGTACACATCTTGAGTTATGGTAATCTATCAAACATTAAGGTGCTTAAATTACACACACCATCCATGTGGAAAAGATATTTTTGAAATGATTCAAGTTACTTAGATTCTAAGAGACATATATGCAGCTACATAGGAATAAGCGAAAAATTCTATAGTTGTTTGCTGTTATTTTTATTGGATAGTCAATAGTCATGAACTAATGGTTGCGAATATTGAAGACCAATGCACTACTGGGAGGCTTCATTTTGGGTATAAATAGAATGGAAGGGAAAGCCACATTATACTGGTTAGTCATTACCCTATGAAAACAAAATACTGGTGTTCCGAAGAAATTGTCGGAATAAATCCTAAAACTTTTTTTTGTATTGCAGTGGGAGAATCCAGATTTTGTTTCGGTTTCGATGCCGGATGAATATACATAATGTGAATACATATATCTGTATGCTTTGTGCGAAACTACTTTTGTAAAATAAAAACTTGAACAATGTTTATATCTACTTGGGAAAAAGAATTTATAACATTGAACCACCACTTGCTAACTTTTCCTGTGTTACATAATTCATACCCTTTGCAATAAACAAAGAAAATCGCAAAAAGTAAGCTTATACATCACGAAACTGAAAAAAATCACGTGTTTTGTTTTTATTACTGGTGTTCATGTTGTTTGCTTTGGTAAGTGAAATAGGATTTGCATAAATTTCAACATTGGATTATCCTCAGCGTAAACTTTTTTTTTAAACAATGTACCAAACTTTTGCATTAACTCATACATGTTTGCTTGCAAAAACTTATGCTTTTTACGTTAGTTAACTCAATTCAGTAGAGTGATGCGTAGTATGTAGCCAGCACAGCTCAATATGCCGTTGAAGTTTACATTTCCATCTAAGGAAAGTTTTCTCTTTATGCTGATGAATATGTAGCCTAGAGGTTTGTGTCATGTAAGCGTGTAGTTTATTAAAATTCGCAATAAACTTGCAAAACATAATTTGTATTAAGGGAATTAATCATTTGTGTAATAATAAATTACTAATAAAACGTAACATTGTCATCTGACTATGAAAAAAACTTTTATAATTTATGCCAACCTTGAGAATTTTAAAACGTCAATCTGTTTTCATTGGAAATTATAAAATTATACATAAAGTTCAACATATCAACTATCATCAACTTTTTCATCAAAGATTGTACCTAATACAGATAATATGATTTGTTATATAGTATTTTGATTTTGACTGACGTAAATACCAACATTCGTTGATTTAAAATTTTACAAGTTAGTAGTTGAAAAAATACAAAAAATTATATTACTAAATAAGAATTCATAACCCAACACAGCACACTTGGCATTGAGAGATGATTTCACGGTCGCGGTCGTTGCACTTCAATATGGAATGGTGAAAGTGGAGCGCTCAAAAATCCATCTAGGTATCATTGTCTTCGTTTTCACAGCTTAAAGGTTTTTGCATGCAAAAAAGTGAAAATATTGTTCTAAAGCCTAAAAAAATGCCTTTCTTCCTCTATTATTTTTATAAAATGCCAGTTAATGTGCCTGCCTGTGCGTGACAATGACCGTAGTAGTTGGATTTCGTAAAACAAGTGCAACAAAGTGCCATGTATCTGTCCATATCACGGTATAAAATGAGACAACTATTTTGCGTGTTTATGACAGTTTTTGATTTCACGTTCTTGCTTTACGTTGATTCGCATGATTCACATGTATCTCATGTGATGACGAGGATGCTAACTGAAAGTGCATATTATGAGACTTTTAACCGTAAAATACTAAGAAAAAATCAGTTCAGCATGTATTTAAGGAGTACACTTTATAAATTAAAGTGCATAATGCCTGTAATGTACAATACCTAAAGTTAGAGCCCCTTTCTGTGCCTAAATAAACCGATAAAATAAATGGAAATTTAGTTGTCAATCAGTTATTTTGCTGCAAATATTTATCACATTGAAACTATACATATAGTACATATACTTTTTTAAAGTAGGCAAAAAATGTGTTATTTCTGTAAATTCCGAAACGTCAACGTACAAGCACTATATTATATTATTTGATTAGTTTGTTAGTCGTATTCAAAGTTTTGAATTTGAGCAGGGTTAGGTTTTGTTGGTGACTAAAAATTTACAACATACTTTGATTCTAAAAAAATTCTAAAAACTTTAGAATTATTACAACAAAAGCGATTCACTGTAGATATCTATAACTTTTGCTTGGGTTGTTCATGATGTCAGTAATTAACAATAAGTTGATGCATTGATTAGATATTAATGAGATATTACAAGGGTACTCAACATTACTTTATGAAAAATCCAACAGGGTTGGCTAATTTAAATTTAAATCAGACAACCAAGGGTTTCTGACAATTACAAAGGTTTTAATACGCCGGGCCGGAATTATTACTACTTAAAGTACCATTAAATTGGTCGAAGTATAAGAAGTGGAATGAAAATGATAACATTTTTTACCTTATTTTGTATTTACTGCAGCTTTTGTTTTTAACTTAGGAAAAGTTGAAAATGAACTTATGAATATTGCAAACAGTTCGTATTTCGTACAAGTATAATTATAGGCAAGTTATAGTACGTTCACATATATGTATGCATGTGTACAAATGTGGTTTAGTGTTTTAAAGGTTATCATCAGTTATCATAAACACTCCTTCATTTGTACTACTGCCCCGCAGAAACCTCAAAACAATAGACAAACTCTTGGAGATATACCGCAAAATACTGCTCGTTCACTCAAACCAATCCCATCATGAAACTTTATCTAAATCAAGTTCCAAAGAATTCAAAGTATTTAATCGACAAAATACCCAATGTGGCCTTTTTCTTTTGTAGGCAACACATTAATATTTCATCGAGTGTAAGAATCATCTGCATTTTATTTCGAAACATTTGAGTCACGAAATGAAATCCTGTCACATAGTTATCATTGGTTCATTATCATCTTACTTCTTGCACTGTCAGCATTTTTAAACACGTGTTAGCATTTAAAACCAAAGAAAAGATTCCCACTATCGATTTCGAATCCATAAGTGAATGGTTAATTTGGCCGATGAAATTCACTTTATTTTTTGAAGGACACATTTAGAATTTTTTTTACCGACAACCCTATCTTCTACAATCTCATGCTATAATTCATGCGATCCCAATATCTATGCATTTATTAAGAGAAATCAAGGAAAATAAATTAAAATTATATGTATTTATGTATATTATATGTAGCTTCAGTTGGGGATAGATTTGTGGAACATAATGAATAATATTTACATAAATGATTAAATTATATTTATATAAATTGATACATAGATAGTGTCAATTTGACCAAAATGCAAGTCAATCATATCATTGATTGAAGTGCGTAATTTCAATCTTTGTTGGACTCAATATTTCAGCGTATTTGAAAAGGATGTAAGATTTGATTTGTCGCCACTTTGTTAAAGCTTCATTTGAATCTTGTTCCATGAAAATATATAATAGATACACACTCGTCATCTAATTAGCCATGTATTATTAAGTTTATTCGATTGAAAGGAAAAGTTTGCTTGAGAAGAATCTCAACAATGTTGTAAAGAAGTTGTGTGACGACTTGATAAATTAATGGAAATTATAAGAAATTAACACTTCGTATATATTTGATTTGCAAGTATCAGAGTATCTTATTTCAATTTTTTTAATTCGTTTCATTATACAATATCATTTTGCTGATGCAAGCTTATTGATTATTTTATTATTCATGATTGGGTTGATAGACTATGGGTTGTGGAAAGTGGAAACGGAAACAACCTGAAACAAGTGCTCAGAATCGGATGTTATGATGATGAGAAAACGGAACCGAATTCTATTATTCCCTTTTCGCGGGGCAATGATCTTTGTATTTATTATAAGGAAACACTAATATTTGACCATTTCAGGATAAACTTTTTTTTGGCATATACCAACACAACAAAACACGATGCTACACATTTGATGATTTTCAACAAAGCCCTAGGCAAAATGATCTACATTTGCAAATAACTTATAAGCATAATTTACGGTTATCAAAAAGGTAAAGATTCTCTGTCAATTTGATGCCAAACCAAAATTATTGTTTACCACAAATAATGATAATTACTTTACCTGCAAAAGTCAATTTTTCATTGCAAAGCTAAAATATACGTAAGCATGCACTATATGCAACGTTACCTGCAATGTCAAAATAATGAAATGAGGTTCTGACAAGATATCTTGTTTATATAGACCAATTTACGGACAAACTACACATTAAAACATGTAAGATTTGGGAAAAAACTGTATACAAGACACCACTGGACAAGATGTTAAATTGATGCATATTATATTTTCATGTATGTAATGCATGTATATTTATTAATGAATTCAGCATCAATAAAATATACACTATAAACACATATCCTATACATCTATTATGCATATAATCACATCTTGATCTTTATTGAATCAACCCTATTTTGCATATCAAAATCAGGAAGTAACCAATATATCGCACAGAAGCTTCGGCTTCGGCACATACGCAGTATGCTTTGATTACAGATACGAATGTCAAATTCCGTGTAGCTGTGAAGATATTAATACGACAGCAGCGGCAGCTTAATTTTTTTAATGCTTTATTGTTTTGTAACCATTTAAATTCAACTCCCTCTTTGTATCATAGACGTCTCTCTTGACTTGAAACCTTTCACTCACATATTGCCTCACAAGTCGCACTGCAAATGCAAAGCATGGTTCATTATAATCATATATTTTGCGAAATGTCATCCACTTATCTCTCTACTCATTCAAACCTTTGTTTTGCTCAGTTCCACGCTGAACAAGCGATCATATTTATTATGTTGATTTCAATTTTAAAATGAGGATCAACAAAAAAGATAAGTGAAATTTTATTACAAGAATTTGGAAATGTTAAGAAGAAAATTCCAATCCTTCAGGATAAAGCCGTATAAGTGGTGTATATTTATTTTTCAGGAATTTTGTGTCATAAAAAGTATATTTTCATCTTTTTATACTTTTAGTAGCATTCAAAGTCAAACTCATTTTGTAAATCGAATAGTAATGGTGCGAGCAACATCAGTTTCATTCCTGCACTCAAACTTTTATCATCTCCTCTTGCAGCAGAGAGCTTGAGGAGATACTTTTCATTTACAAAAATATTTCCAAAAATAGCTTAGTCGTGTCGTGGGAGTTTAAGTAAATGTTTATATCGTTGTGCTTCATTCAAGGGAAAATAAAGGCGGAAAACAAAATAACTGTGTATAACACCCGGAAAAAATACAGATATAATCTAACTCCAAATCATCAAGAAAACGGATTTGCCAAACAAAGGTGTGCACTCTACAGAATTAAAATTTGTCATAAGCAATTATTAGTTATTTTCTTGGATATTTTTGTTCTGCTTTTGCTCAGCTCAGCGTAGTACATTAAGAATTCAGTTGCGTATTGTTTTTTACATCTCAGGCTATATAAAGCATGACACCAGTTTTCATTAACAAAGCCAACTGTACTAATCTTTCACATTTGATCCATTCCCCTGTCTTGAACAAGGTATTTTACTCCATGAAAGCTGAAAAATTTATGTAATATGTAGTCATGATGCTGGTTGTGCAAAAAGGTAGAAAGAAGTGAAAAGCGAGTAAAAAAAGAACGCAATTTAGTAAAGGCACCTTCCTATCTGTTGAGTAAAGCAAGCAATGGGACTTGTCCTAGTTGACTATAGGTTTTTTGATGGAACGATGGCATCATGTACCGATCGGTGGCGCAGCCTCCAGCAGCATTATCCTTTTACATTTTTTTCTGCCTTTCTTCGAGAAATTGAGAAGGGAGTAAGGGAATGGGAATATGATTCTATGCTCGGCATGAATGTATCGTTAGTTTCTCATTGTTCATCGTCTAGTCATGATCATGGTCCTAAGCCATCACAGTTGTGACAGACACCCTATTTTTTCCATAGGCAGTGTTTTCTACAATATTTTTTTATCTTATTAGGCGAAGCGATAACTGAGCTGAACATCCTGCAAGGCTGAAACGTGCCTAATTAGTTCTACAAGAGAAAGTAAAAGTTCAGGTGTACGAAAAAGTTTAGCAGGTAAGATTAGTACACATGTTTCACTACACCCCAAATGTTATTATGGAAGAAAGTTATTTACTATATTTCCTTTCTGATGTTTATTTAGGCAGCAAACGTACATATAATACAGATTCATAAATTATTGGTGATTGTCTGACAAATTGGGATGCTTGTTTTCTGTAATTTTCTTGTTGGAAGGACAAATCACAGAAGGATCAGAAAACGATTTTGTCCCTAAATTATGGACTGTATACACATTACTGCTTCCACATGATACATCATATCAGCATATCAGTTTAATCCAAACATGGTATTTTCTAAATCACGGACCAAAAGAACTGACAAAATGTTGATTTAGTAAACACAAAAGCATAAAAAATCCACAACTACATCATGGTAGCCCTTCGCCATGTCTCCTATCGCCCCAGAGTGATAACCTCGCACCAGAATGCAAAAGTACGTCATATTTCGCCAATTTTAATTGCACTGTTAGTTGCACTTTCTTCAATCTACCCATTAACTTGGGCTAGTGAGGATAATAGTGACCATCGTCCTCATCATCGTCGCCATCATGTTCCAATAACAAAACATAGAATTAATCGAAGCAGTCCAGGAAAAAGTACTCGTCTACAAGAACGGCCTATACTATATAAGTGTAATGACAGCGCTTACCGGTCAGACTGGGATAGCATCATGGCGCAAGTTGACATGGAACAAGAAAAGTCAGAATCTGAAAGATTGACAACCACGTTATCCCAAGTTCAATTTGCTGAATCATTAAATCAGATAACTAAGAAGTTTGGGTCGACTTCATTCCAATCTGCTACATCATCCTCAGAAAATTCCAATAAGGATGGAGATCCTTTAGAATTATGGGGTATGAGTGATGATATTGGGATGACAAATAGTTGGCATCCTCATACGAAGTTGATGGGAGTCAGTGAACAAAGCGATATGGAGTTTAGGTTTGTATATATTGATAAGTTACTTTTATATACCTTTGTAGCCAATACTTAATATAATTTGTAATTCCAATTTGACTGACATTTTTTTATTGATTAACTATTAACGCAGTTTGCAAGAGAATACTTTCCTGTGTCCTCATGGAAGAACAAGTGCTGTATTCCACTGGCATTCTTTTTGGGATGACAAATCAAGAACCAACCATTCTCCCTTGGAGCTTTCTAACATGTCCCTAATTACCAATGGGACATTGGTTTGGAACAAGGAAAATGGAGAAAGGCACATTTACAAGAGAGAAGATTACTGCATTTTAAAGTATTGACACTGGTCTAAAAAGTTCACTAAATATTTCATTTCCCATTTTTAATTTTTAATCAGCAAGTAATTATTGATACTTTTGTTATCGAAGGCATTCCAGAGAATGGGTTACGTTTCGAGTGTGTTTGCCAAGTCCTTGCTCAGATGAAAATCCTTGCATTCGTAAGTGCTGTCTTCCATCCGAATTAATCGATGAAGAAACGAGAGGGTGCAAACCTACAAACCCAGCATGGAAACCAAAATTTTATCGAACTGCTGGGGATACAGAAACAAGCATGGGTGATAGTGTTGCAGAAAAAACTTCCATCATTGTTGGATTACCAAATTGCCAAAATAGATACATGTTTAACGATGGTCCGAAAAATAAGTATATACTTAATGATGGCCCGAGAAACAAGTACGTTCTACGTTGTCAATTTTTAATACAAAAATATATTTTCCTGTTTTGAGACAATTAAATGTAGAATGCTATTGTTCGTTTCGACAGTTTTAAACTGCTTCTCAACGGAAGTTTGGTGCAGATAGAAGAAAATTCAAAGACCTATATTCCTCCCAGCTTTTTCTGTATTGATGGATTATACTACAACTACATAAAAAAATCTGACGAACGAATATTCCAAGGCTCAGAATGGGATCAAGTGGTAATTGCTTGCACGCCCACTGAAACCGGAACTGCCCAACAAGTCCAGGTATATCAATCTTCAACAATCTAGCAAAATAAAAAGTGTTCCTATAAAAAATAAAAAAGTAATTGCTTAACTGATCTACATAGGAGATACGCATTAAAGTATATGCCATCTTGAACTTCGTCTCGGCATTGTTTTTGCTGCTCACTGACATTGTCTACATTTTGATTTGGAGACATCAAAATAACATCCATTCCTGGCTTCAATTTTCTTACGCAACATCACTCTTATTTACTTTCACCTGTTTTGCTATCAACCAACTATATTCGGATGAACTCCAGGCGATTTCACCTTGGCTGTGTAAAGTAATGGGTAAGTTATAAACTATGAGATGAGTACTTACATAGATGCAATTTAAGACGCAATACTAATTCTGATTTTTTTTTCAGGGTGGCTAGCTCATTTAACGTACCTGTCCGCCTTTTTTTGGCTGACCAGCATGAATTTCGAGTAAGTTAACTTGATAACAATGTCAATGTATGCATTATGTATTTTTGATGGCTCATTTGTCAATCGTTTGATAACGTTTGCAGTTTATGGTGGAGATTCTCGAGACCCCTTCGGAGTTCCCGCATGCAGACGCAAGAAAAAAAGCGAAAACGATTTGTAGGATTTGCTCTATTTTCAATTATTATTCCGTCAATGATCTCGTGCATTGGTATTGCACTGGATTACAAATACAAGTAATTACATATCTCTTTTTAGTACTATACCTAGCTACATATTACATATTATTATGTCATTCATGAACAATGAATATCTATTTATGTCTATATGATTGGATCAAATTGACTGAAATAGTTACCCCCGACCTATTATTATTTATTAGGGACAATCTATCCGAACCTCCAATAACGATACCAGGATTCGGCAAAGAAAAATGCTATTTTCAGAGCAAACGAGCGCAAATTCCATACTTGTACTTCCCAGCTGGAATTTTGCTTCTTGTGGACTTCATCTTTTTTGCTTCCACTGTGCTGCATCTTCGTAAGATGCATACACACACAGAATTGGCCAGAACACAAAGTACTAGTTCCATGGAAGACAAGAAAGGGTAAAATGCCATTACTATCAAGTTTGTTGGAAGCGCATACAATGAAAGTACTTGATTTGATTTAAACTTTAATATAAAGTCACTACCCTTACTACGCTTCCATTACGTGGTAACATTGCAAAACATTCTACTACGTAGATATGTGTTGCGACATGCGACTGAAACTTTAAAGGAATGGGGCAAAGAGAAACATGTGATGTCACTTTCGTGACCTTGTTTATATAAATCGAATTTGCCAACTAAAAACTGTAGACAGTTGTGCTAAGATTGTGATTGACAGACAAGTCCCTTCATTGTATTATTGCAAACTTTTTCCATATATAAATTTTAAAGATGTGTTATAACGCATACGTTAAATTTCAGAGTACGGGTCATTGCGAAACTGTTTATCGTGATGGGAGTTTTATGTAAGAAATCTAGATCAAAAGGATCAAAGCATAATATAAATGCAAGATTTGATGCGTCATTGGTATGAAAAATGATTTGCTAATTCCTTTTATTTAAATTTTAAGGGGTGTTCGAACTTTTATCATGGGTTTGCCAACTTATATTTACGGAGCCGGACAACAAAACCATTATCATACTTATCTTCACTCCGATTGACTGCCTTAATTCCATCCAAGGGGTTTTTATATTTTGTATCTTCATTTGCAAACCGAATGTGACCAAGCATCTTTACGCGCTGTTTAAAAAGGAAGACTCGGGAAAAGCCTGGTAATTGTGTTAAAGCTTGCATACATACATTTTCCAGTAGTTTAATCCTTTTGTGCTTTTAATTAGAATTGCGTATTGATACCCTTCATCCTAACCATTGTAAAAACGTGACAAAAAATGATTTCTCTTATCGCTGACGCCGACTAATACCAGTATTTACCTTTTTTTGCAAACAGAGGGTATAAACTGCTTTCTGTTTTTATACCTATTTAGCTCGTCGACCTCTCAAATGAAATTTTCCTTAGATTCCAGTGAACTGTAGAAAGGTGATTATTAAAATTTAGTAATTACTATTTTGAAGGAATAAACATTCTCAACAACCGTCTGTCTCAACGGTCCAGCAGACTGTCAAACGAAATTACCTGGGAATCAAGTGAGCGTCATAGAATACGATGTACAGTGACGTCTTAAGTTTAATCATACATGTTAAAAAACTAGTTTATACAACTATTTTGAATGTTTAGAGATAATTTTTGGAATAGAATCATATATATTATATAAGCACGTGTAAACTTGTAATCACAAAGTAGGGTTGCAAGTTTACGCATTCATTCAACCTGAAAAATATATTTAGTGTGTACATAGATTTAAGCTCATGACTCATATGATAATTATTTTTTGATATTGTCTAACAAATGTACATGTATTAATTATTTTTTAATGTTTAGCGATAATTCTCATCCTTAGTAGTAGGCTGACTAGCACAAATAAAGAGAATTGTATGGTTTTCATGATTTCGTAAGGGCTCCTTACTCTTGTAGTCTGTGACCAAATCGACGCAAAATTCTTTTCTATCATAAACTGCAGTTGAAATCGAACCATCACGATTTGGAACGGTGTACAACAACTTGCCATCACTCCGAAAACGGAACCTGTTAAATGTAAAAGTATCAAATAAAAAAGCTTTACATAACAAGATATACTTTGTACTTCATCATAAAGAAGAAGCATCATGTTTCATGTAAGATTGTTCTATCATATTTTGCACTAAAACATACTGCAAATTTTTAAACATTGGTCCACTATCAGAAGGATCCTTTGGATTAAGCTGTGTGGCAACATATTCACTGTATGGAAATGCCAGTGTAATTCCTCTGTAGCAAAGATGTTGAAAAGTTGGAGGATATCTTTGAATAAAATGTGGAATAATTTTTTCCTGATCCGCTTCTTTCACCGGATGATGCATACTCCTATAAAAGGTGGGTAGAAACTGAGGATCCTCTTCAGAAAGCGGAGAGCATCCTCTGAAGCCAGACTCAAGCCCGAGGCTATAACTCTCGTCAATCCCGCAACACTTGGAAACGCAAGGCGTAGTTTTACTTTTACAGTTGGCCTTGCAAAATGTTACCTCCACAATACGGGAACTCAAGCTGAAAAGATAGTTTTTTTGCATAAAAGAATCTCTACAAATGTACGCCATCGCATCTCATAGATTACACTTCGTAATATCCTTTCAACATTATTGCTTTTGCATAATATCTTAATTTGAGATTCATTCATTCTGCTTTACATACCCATTCACGCAAAACTCGCCTGGTCTGTAAAACTCGTTTTCATATTTGAAATATCCGTTGGAAGTTATTCCACTTTCTACCGGGTTCTCAGTGCTTTGATTTAAGATTGACGCGTTAAGTTGAAAATTGTGCAAGAATCCTTGAAGCTGCCACTTTCCAAATCCACAAGAAACAGAATTTGTCTCTAAACTATATAGTTTATGTAAAAAAAAGTAAAGAACGAACTTAAAATTGATTAAACTTGCCATATTATTGGAAAAAGTAGTATATTTTTTTATACTAACGTAAACTGAGCTTCCTGTCCATTCGTCATAAAATAACCTGGAACATTCCAGATCGGCTTGACTGTTATATTAGAATTTCTGAAGATTTTTGCCCGCTGAGCAGAGAAATCCACCATGCGATTCCTGCAGTGATATGTTTGACCATCATTTACATCACTTGGAAATGTACAGCATACGGGTAGCTGATACTTTGGTTTTTTAATCATTTTCCTTAAGACGACCTTGGTTCGGTTGGGGTGATTTGGGAATAAGCTAATAACGCTTGGTTTCCTCTTTTTAATCTTTGTCAATCTCTTTGCATTATGATTAAATACTATATTCGCTGGTATAGAATGGGAGTTCAGTTGAAACAACTGGTAAAGAACATTTGGCTTCTGACGACTTTTTGAATAGATTTCAACTGACGAAGGCTGGGTTTCATTTAAAGGGATGTCTGTGTCTGATGATGACATATTCGCTGATGAGGTGGTACCATTACCACCAAAGTCGTTATCATCAATGTTACTGGATGACGTGTTCTCTTCTGACTCGGGTGAAATTATGCTATTTTCAAATGCTGTTGAAGAAAAAAAGAAATAAAACCAGTTTTAGTCAAGAAAATTATGTCATTTAGTTTAAAACAAATAATGAACGTTTATTTTCTTATTTTCTACATGTATAAGTTAAATAATTTACACAGTCTGTTTATATACATAAATAAATAAATTAGTTGTAGCCTTTTTTTCTTGTGGGGGCGGTGTGGGAGGCTTCATGACTCATGAGTAACCAGCAATTGGAAAATCAGGAAGTTCTACAATTAAGTACATTAAGCTCCCGTCACACAGTAGTTAGTTTGAGCATCGTCAGTCATCACAACAATAAAGAATTAATTGCTAATTATGTCGTATAATAATCCCCATTGCTAGCACGTAATAAACTATGAACAGAAATAGGTTTGTAGAAAATGTAGTGCCTTGAACGTTTTCTAAAGCGAGATTTTTTTGTCGTGGCTGACATTGGCTCACTTGGAGGAATTGTGCTAGTGTCTTGACTAACTTGATTGTTACTGCCACTCATAATTTTATTGTAAAAGCTTCTATTTCTAGAAGATGAGAATAAAGTAAAAACTTTCCTTTCCTGTGCTTGTGTCTTAATAATAGGAGCAGCAGGAGTAGTAGCTGTTGTAGTTGTGACTCTAGGTCGAATAGTAGTACGAGTTGTAGTTGATGTTGTGGTTGTAGGTTTGGTAGTGGTGGTTGTCTTCGTAGCTGTGGTAGTTGTTGCAAGTGTAGTCGATATAGTTTTGAAGAAAGAAGTAGGGGAAATGGGAACAATAGTTGAAGTTGTCGAAGGGGAAGTCATTCTTGTAATTACCGATGATGTCGGTTCTGCAAAAGCTGTTGTCGTTGTCTTAGGTACTACAACTACATTGTTGATGCTACTACTGCTACTGGCAAAATTGGTTCGTGACAAAACATTCATTTCTGCACTGTTCTCAGCATTTTTTATTACGTCTGTTTCATTAGTTCTCACAAAGTCAGTACGCATTATGAAAGGTGTGCTAGAATGTTTCTTCTTTTTATTCTTCTTCCTTTTTCGTTTCTTTGTTATCTTTTTACCTTCGTCAACTCCTCCTGAGCAAAGAAATAGCACAGTTTGCTCTTCGTGGTTGATATACTCTGTCAATTCTCCATATGCTTGAGCACCATCCACACAGTAATTTTGGATGCGATTTATTACCGGAATTTCATCGCCCTTGGAATCTCGGAAGGGATAAAGAAGCCAGCCATCTTTTCTTAGGCGAAATCTATGCGAAAAAAATTACACATGCGAAAAACTTCATTAAAACAAACTAATTACGACTAACCACTTGAAAACCACTTAACCTTGAAGACAATGAAAATGGTTTTCTATTTGATTGTGAAGTAATATGTAATTATTGCTTACTCTAGATTTTTAAATGGCTTGCCCGTAACCATTGTTAGGTAGTCTGCAACGCCCATTCCGTGAGGAAAGACAGTCGTCTTCTTTGATTTACATTTATTCTTGAAGTTTGAAGGATAGCGTTGAATGTAGTGCGGCATTAATTGAGAAACTTCATAAGCAGAAAGCTTTCGCGACAAATCATGATACAAGGTCGGAGACCATTTGACCGTTTCATAACTTTCTCTACTAGTTGATGAGCTTCCATCATCGCTACCTCCTCTGGCAATGGGCTGACAACCAGTTGGATAGTCATCACTTCCAAAGCTGTAAATCTCATCCAGTCCACAGCACTTTTGGATGCACCTGAAAAAATATAGTTCAATGAAAAGTTTATATCTGGCTATACTGTTGCCCGTCCGTTAATTTGATTATGCAAAAAGTTATTACGGTGTCACTGGATCCGAGCAGTTTGCCTGGCAAATTTGAAGCGAGATTTTATCTTTTCGTATGCTAGAATATGAAATTATGGAGAAAAGGTTAAATCGATTATTTTAACAAAATATTGGAATTCAAGGCACGAGTTCACTTTGAAAAAAATAAATTACCTGCTAATACAAAACTCATTAATTCGATAAAATTCATTTTCGAACTTTAAATTTCCGTCAGGGTAAAAGTAATGCCCATCAGTTGAATTTTCGTTGAGGGATATGGATGCTGAAAATGCAGCATAATGGCACGATAACACGGATTTTTCTAACCTGAAAGAATATTCCACACAAAAAATAGAATTATTTTATGGAGATGCATTCTTATATCACCCCAACTCTTCACTGTTAAACAAAAAACTGAACTAAGCGATTCCAACAAATTGGGGCTACTTGAGATACATCAATTTAATGTGACATTGCTCTCTTCGCTTCGTACCTAAATTCCGTTAAAGACTTCGTTGACACTAAATTAGCCGGTGCAGTCCAGCTTCGTTGAATGCCGTTATTGTTGTCATTCAAGTTTTCTTTACTGACACTACTTCCACCACACTGATAATACAGCAAATCATCAGTCTCTCTTGAACAACAAAGTGGTAAAACTGGTCCTCGAAATGCTTCCACAGAATCACTTATCGGAGGGATGTCATCCTGTTGGATTTGTCTTGCCTCGTCATTCTCATCATCTTCCAAGTCCTCACCTCCAGCTAACATTGCCGCAGCACTAATGTCTTCTTCTGCCATTCCAGCATTTTTTGCCAGATCCAAGGCTGTGAACGAAATTGTCTTACTAAGATGAATCCCTCCATGACTTGAATTGATCAGTACATATTGCACAAGAATATAAAGGACTAAATGACTAAAATATGATGATGTGAACTGATGAGCCCCGGATTTGTTCAGTAGCCCCTTCATTTTTAAGGGTTCATAATTTTAAGGGAAATCCGTCTAACCGGAGAATAAACTATCAACTTTTAACGCAGCCTATTAATGACAACGAACATTCTCACAGCTTGCAATTTGATATATGAATGAAGTGAATGCGACATTTCGACGTTTCGAACAGCACAGTCTTGTCTTGTCACATCAGCTCATCAATCTTCACATGCTGGTTTCCTCTTATATGTTTTATTGCACTGATGAATCTATGAAAAACAACTAATTCACAGCGTTAAGAAAATAAAAATCGGTTAATATCATGTAGCATAACGGCATGGCATATCATATCATAACAATTGTATGAACACGTATTCTAAATTTTCTCAGCCAGTCACCAGTACACTACAACCTTGGAGGGACAGCAAGGATTTCACAATATATGCTGTGCGTCGTGCGTATGAATTTATGTATGTATGTGTGAATAAATATATTCATGTACTTATTTAGATCATTCCTGCAGTAATGCAGAGAAATGTCACAATTAACAATTAGATTTTCTTTTTTATTACACCTTTTATATTTATATACTGAGTTACGAATGACTTTTTATAAATATACTCAAAAAATCAAGTTTAATGTTATTGTTAGCATAATAATGATGAAATTCGATTGTAATTTCCTTGCTGTTCATCTTTTAATTATTTATGTATATTATATGAATGTTATTGCTTTTATCTTTTATAAAATCTTTTATGTATACCAGCAGCGTGTTGTATGATCAGACCTACATAATAGACTAGAACAACTCAGATTTTACTGAAGCTTCCTTGTGCTGCTGACTCTGTACTTTATATCCTTAGCGATCCTATTTTGTCCAATATTTACCTGAAATTTGGGGACAATAACGTGATCGCCTCAGATATTTTATAATTCGGATTCCTAGAAATAACTGCAAAAATCCATCACTATTGCGACATAGTACAGAGTTGGTTGAATTTTTTGGCTTCATTTTTTAACATGGGAATATACACGCATTTCGGCTCTTCCTATAATATTAGTGTATAACTCTATTGTTGTATGCCTATCATTTAAAACTGGTGCAGCATAAAACATGCGTTGAAATCTAGAACAAAGATACAAAGATCAGGTATATGCATATATTATTATCAAGAATTCGCAATTAAAGGTTGATACAAAGTGAACAATGCAGAAAGTCACACTTAATAATTACTGTCGCATTTCTACAAGAAATTATATGCACCCGAGAAAAGTGTCTCACACATCAGATCAGCAGAGCAAGTCTGTCTCATCATCCTTGAATAAGTATATGGCACTGAATGTGTATTTTTTAGTTACGCCTTACGGGAAAGATCGGTGAACGCAAATGCAAGAGCTGAACAAATAGGAAGCTGAAATGAAACTGCATACATACCTTATCAAAACAAAACAGGTTCTCGGTTTTTTTAAAAAGAAATACACATCATGAGAATGAGATAATATTAAATCTAATTGCAATCAACCTAATGCTTATTCTGTGTTAAATATTCTTTAAAAATGCTTATAATCTAAGACAATAAAATAATCTTTTTACAAAAAAAAGATGTGAAAAGAAAGATGTAATCAAAATCATAGTCAAGTAATACGATAGTGTTAAGTTAAGTTGCTTGTATTATCCAATTCATATTTACAATGTTACAGATTTTGGCTATTTTGCTACAATATTTTGAGATCATTGGGTTCAGTAAGTTATTTTTACAAAGTAAAATATAAAAACAGCAAATTTGGAGTACAGGTTTTGAAAATATCTTCGCAATAATTATTGTTAAACTATTAGGCTGTGGATGCTGGTCCCATTACAGCATTTGCTATATTTGTAGGTTACAAGTTACAAGACAAATTAAAAACTAATCTGGAACATGAGGTAGCGTGGAAGGATCTTAATTAGTCTGTTAATAGCGATTTCAAAGCTTTCCTGAAGAATTTAATGGAATAGTTAAACATATCTGCCATTTCCGCGCTGTTTCCCAAGAACAGGTTGATTGTAATTCCAGCTATGATTGAGAACATAACCATCCATACCACTGACCGAACCGTGGCTACAACGATGCTGAATACTGTCCGAAGAATTTGAGGTAGCATGTATATTAGAAGGCCAAGCAGGAGAAACTGGGCCACATTGATCTCGCTGGTGTATTTCCAGAAGAACTCAGCTTTACGCAGAATAAATTGGGTGTCCATTGTCAGAGTTTCAGCACGGGCGTCGGTCGACTGAAAAAATAAAATGATTCATTTGGGTTATTATTGGGTTAGCTAACGCAAAAGTTGGACATTTGGTGCAAAACAATATGAAGTTCAAACCATGCATAAGCATACCATGCAATTAATCTTGCAATTTTGTAACTGACCTGTATGAATGCGGCTTTTTGATCGTAATCCAAAGAGTAGCTCCAAAGCTTCAAAGAAAGATCTGCTTCACTTTTCTGGCTCTTCACCAACTGAGTGAGTTACAGAAAATTAAAAAAATAGTAGCAGCCCAAGGGGTTCAAAATAAAGATCACATCCACATCAAAAGAGGTTTTGTCAAGATGGGTGTAACAGTCAATGAAACCAATGGAGTGAGCAGTGGACCAAAGACACTACTTTTATTTTGTAGATATGCAGATCTGAATATGCGTTGAGATTGTGTCTTGTTTTTATAGCTTTGCTGTTATTGGTATCCACGATAACGAAACTATTTTGTGCACTTGTGCATTGAACATTGCACATTGCACAGCATAACGCTAACGCTTCGTTAATTTGGATTTGGAAGATATGTACGTACACAGATTGAAAATAAATCGTATGCTACTTTTGTATAGATATCTTATTGTATTTCCACGTATGTAATCATGCAATATGATTTTTAAGGTTAAAAGTGTTGAAACGACAAGCTCTGTACATGTATAATTTGCTTAAACATCATTCATCTACTAAGAATAGATTACGATAATATATTGGGCAGCTGTTGGTAAGCATGAAGTACACGTAAGCTTAAACTCTTTTATTTTTGTGGTTTTAATTGTTTGGTTATAATACGTGGAAAGTCATCATTTACGTCAATCTTATTTCAATAAACGTCACCTTTCACTTATCTCCTAACATAAACAAACACAGAATATTTTTGACGCTTAAACAAATACAAACTAAAAACATCGGACACGTCTAAATTTACCCGTGATTTACATTTACGATGCAGTAACAATGCGCATATTGATGGCTTCAGCTACAACTTATAAATAATACGACCTACCTTTTCGTACGTAAGCTATATATTCGACAACAATAAGGAAAGGAAGCAAATAATCGTTTTAAATCCTTTACATATCATGTACATTTATAGCAATTTGATTATCTCATCTATTGATATGCTTCATTGGTCATTGCTTGCATTGCATCCCCATATTCTTTCGTAGTTCTTAATTTTCATTCTATTAATATGGCTATGGATTATGTATGGGATATATGTAACGTACATGGGATGAGCTTAAATGGATTATAGTTTTCATAAACCAGTAAGTGATCATTATTTGCAATGGAGAAATAATAAATAATCAAATCAAAATGCATTTTCATGCTAAAAATCAAATATTTTATTTAGGTTAATATCCAAAATGACAATAATTTCATGCATCACAAATCACAATTAAAACTGTCGTCACATACCCATAAACCTATTTCCAGACTGTCTATTTGCCATGATAAGAGATGCTGGAATGTATGACGTATGTTTTTCACCTTGTTGGAATAAAGCTAAATACTGACCTTAACAATTTGCTATGTACATCCTATCGTACTAATTTAATTTGGAAAAGATATCAAACAAAACAGAGCTGCATTAAAAATGCTGTTACCCAAATTATGTGAAAAGGTTGAATTAACGCATAGCTTTTATGAACCCATAAATATGCAGACAATTTACAGAGCAAAATGGCACAAACACACGGAATATTGCATTTTTTATAAATTAAAATTGTAGCTACTAACATATACCTATACACTTTACAACATTTTTTACACAAGGACATTAAATTTAAAAATTGAGCTATATCGCAAGTCAAATGAATATTTTTAAATGATCTATTGAAATATTCACACATTGTAAATTCCTCTGAAACGTTATAAGGGTAAATGGTGTATTAAGGTCCTGCAGGCGGATTTACAGCGCAAACAAATAATATTGTCTGATCCTCTGCATTACGATACGGACCCTCGGGCTCCCCCCAATGGCGAATTCCATCCACACAAAAGTTGTATGTACTAAAAGCTGATTCAATCAGGTCCCCAGATGCGTCCCGAATACTTGGATGCTTGTAAATTACTTTTCCGTCTTGTCGCAATTTAAATCTAGTTGTAAGAAAATAAACGTACAATTAGTACCTCCGTGTAACATTGAATATGCTTCTAAAAAATGCAATTGATGGCTTACTCCAAATTTATCTGTGCTAAGGGACTCATCAACTGTACGACATCACTGCTAAAAGGAAACACGAGGGTGACATTTTTATAACAGTTATATTGAAACTTAGGTGGATACTTTTGAACCAAATGGGGTGTCATGTTTTCCAGCTCTTCTTCAGACACTTTTGTTCCCATATTTTTGTAGAGAGGAGGATCAAAAGGGGTATCCTGTTTAGCTAATGGTATACAACCACGTTTCTTGCCACCAACGCCCAAACTGTATATCTCATTGGGTGCACAGCATTTTTGGATGCATGGTGTTTGGGGATCGGAGCAATTCGTTTTACAAACAAGTACTTCCACAGTTTTGCGGAATATTCTGCAAATTAGGAAAATATGCTCGTATACATATTACATTTATGCGTATATTTTTATAATTTATCCAAAAGCTTCATTTGCATTACTAACCCATTCACACAAAATTCTCCTTTCCTGTAATAATCATTTCCCATTTTGAGCATTCCATTGGGCATCAAAACAGGCTCGACTGGTGAAAGCAATTTTCCCAAATCATGTACAAATTCCTTTGTCCATTTCTGACACTTTAGGGGCTGCACTTCCAGCCTAAAAGCCATCGGAAAAATACACAATTTACTTAATTGCTTTAGGTAGTTAAAAACACCGTTTTTGCAAAATTCTTCACCTGAACTTTGTAATTTTGTGTGTGTGCATAAAATTTGGAGACGCAATCCATAAGGACGAATTAATCATTTTGTTTCCACCGATTTCATTACTAGACGTTTTACAGTGGTGAGAGATTTCATCGCCATTGTCATCATTTGAATTCGGATCGATTTCGCAACACACCGGAAGCACTGGTGGAGGTAATGGAGCCTCAGTTGTCGTAGCTATTGTAGTAGTAGTAATCGGTATGTCAGTCGTAGTTGGTAAAGACGTTGTGGCTGCAGTTGTTTCAATTGTGGTTGTGGCGGCTGTGGTTGTCGTTGTTGTTGGCATCGTTGTAGATGAAGTTGTTGTTGGTGGTGTTGCCGTAGTTGTAGTCGTAGTTGTTGATGTTGTAGTTGAAGGAGTGGTTGTAGACGTTGTAGTAGTAGGAGTAGTTGTAGACGTTGTAGTAGTAGAAGCAATAGTGGTGGTGGTAGTGGGTTTGACCGTTGTGGTCGTTGTTGGAGTGGCTGTAACAGGTTTAATGTTAGACGAGGCTGCTAATAAGTTTTCGGATTTGGGATCCTTGTAGGTGGCAAGCTCTGCAAAACATGAAGGATAAAGTTTAGCATGTTTTATGGAAACAGCTTACAAACGTGTTCAAATCTATATTAATGATCCACCTTCCGGAGCACCCAAGCAAAGGAAAAGAACCGTTTGTTCCTCAATGTTCATGAAAGGCTCCTCAGCTTTTCCGTAATTCATAACCCCATCAATACAATACTTTGTAGTTCTTTTGCTTCTGGATATGGCAATGTTGCTCCCTTCGTTAGGATTCATCAGCCATCCATCCTTCCTCATCATAAATCTACATGAAATGAAATTCGTTATAATAACTTTCACATATAATATTTACATTTAAAGTTGACTATTTAAGTATTTAGAAGTTGAAAACATACTTTAATGAGGAGAATGGATATTTCAGAACCGCGGAAAGAAAATCAGCAACCTGTTTACCGTACGGGAAAACTGTTGTTGCGTTTCTTGGGCACATGTGCCGGAAGCTGGTAGGATTGGACTGGATAACATGAGGGATGATTCCAGCCTTTTCTAACTGCGTTTCTGACATTCTGACACCATTTTCATCATACAGTGATGGAGACCATAAAGACTCATTCTTGGAAGGGTCCATTCGAAGACACCCGCCCCTTTGTCCTCTCATTCCCATGCTGTAAATCTCATCGTATTCACAACATTTGTGAACGCATGGAGTTTCCGGATTTGAGCAATTTATGTCACAAATCTGTATTTCCAAGATGTTTACTGATTTCCTGTAACGGAAAATTATTTTTATCATTAAATGCATAATTTAATTTGTAGTTGTAGCATACATTCCTTTTGAATACTGACATTTTATAACTTTGCCAGTCTTGAGTTGCATACAAAATTGACGACCATGCACCCATTAAATTTTGTGAGTGCAATTTACAAAATTACAGCACACATACGAGCATAATTTAAATATTCTGCATTTCTGATCAGTAAATTTTAAAAGAAAATACATAATATGGACAGCAGATTCAATTTGTGTTAGTCGTTTCTTTACACTGCACCGCTTAATCATGATATCCTATGTCACCTGCAGGAGAAGACAGGTATGATTAATGAAAGCATTTTTCTTTGATGTCTAATTACGCCTAATCACAAACCCTTAGCGATTGATTATCCTGATAGAACACAACTTTTTTTTAAAGAAAAAACTCATTTTAGGCTATTTTATGATGCCTAATTTATGACTTTCCTAAAACAAATGAGTATAAATTGTATTTTATTTACCATTGTTTCACTTATCAATCATTACATTACAGGCCTATGCTTAATGCTTCTTGAAATACGTACATACTACATTTCTATAATACATTGCTTTTTTAAACAAAGTTACCAAATCATTTCTTAACAAAAAAACTTTTAAAACCAACTGCAAAGGTGATGATGAAATGAAGATGGTCAATTATTGTTGTTGAAGAAGCAACATGCAATTCAGAACTCTCTAGAACTAACTAACTTGATCGTTTACTTATAATTCCACTTGCATTTTGATTTTGAAAAATGGATTTGCTAGCTAGCTTCTAGCACATAATTTAAAATACCTACATAGCTTTTTTATTTGAAAGCAAAAGTTTAGTAATCGTGAATATCGTGATTGATTATAGAGAAACGATCGTTAGCATTCAGGTAACCTGAATCAGGTTGTTTAAATCAAAAATGCCCGACTGAAATGCAATTCTAAAGCGTGCATATATAAAAATCGTAGGTGGTCATATTTACTGATCAATTCGATGCGGCATCTTTACGAAATTGTCAACATAAAACGATAAAATCAAGGAACAAAATCATATGAATAAATGCTTTACACAAAAAGACCACCGGTGAAGCTATGAAAGTTTCAAAGTAAATAAATAAATTACTATTTGAATCAAAATCTGTAAGTAGCAGTTGTAGTTTCCGTTTTCATAAAACTATTGACAAATTGAGATCGATGCCCAGAAGATTAACTTTCTATTATAATGTAGTCCTAATAGTCCTAAAGATTCTTTAAATAAGTAATTACGTGATTGATGATAGACAAAATCAGTGAACATATTTAATTTCATGAATTTCTTACCCATTTCCTCTTATGCAATATTCACTCGGGCGGTAGTACTCATTGTTATATTTTAGCATTCCATCTGACAAAAAGTGATCTGCTGTTGTGGCATCTGGGGACAATGGAATTTGACCAATGAATTTTCCATTACTGCAACTTGGAGTTACTGTTTGCAACCTTCAAGAAATAAAAATAAATACCAGAAAAAATTAGCTTTATTGTTCTGTCACCTTTAAAATTAATGTGTAGGTAATCTCTATTTGATCCAGTTTTTGTATGAAAAAATGTTTTAATATATGTCAATCTTCAAAACGAGAGCAAATTGAATACTGTTGGTCACACGGCGGCCTTATTTTTTCCATATCTGATTAACCAACTCCTCCAAATAAATTCATCACTACTAAATCATTAACTAAATAGGTTTACATTTAGAATTGGTATACAGCTACTTGCTCATTATTTTCTTCCTTTTTTCTTAAATTAATGCCAAAAACAGTTTTGCTACCTTGTCAAAATGTGTTGTACCTACTTGTCTTGTCATGACTAATAGGCCAATATGCATCCCCGAGAGAAAAAAAAATCCAGCATTTTTGTAATCCTTATAGCAAAAATGAGGTTATCTTGGTCTTCTAATCAAAATTCTGCTGTTTATTCAGCGTAGACGACAGACGACATAAATTTTCCATCATATAAAAAGATTTTTTAAATCAACATTCTGCACCCGTACATTTATACATATTTTAAGCCTTCAATGTTATAATGCAAATTAGATAACACTGTGATACTTATCGATGTACTTTAAAAAAAAAAAAAAAAATCCGTGCAATTGCCTTTAAAAGTACTAAAATATATATGGATCACACATTTTTAAAAATATCCAAAAAATATTAATTAGCATAATCTCATATAACATATAACAGCTAACATTTTTTCGCTGACAATGCAGTAGTGGTCAACCTCACAAAATGATGCATGATGTTGAAAACATTACGATGCATTATTCCCTTTTGGCCATTCATTTTAGTCATTTGTCGTCTGACATATTTTTTTAAATTTAAAAATACATCCGGTTGTAGCAAATCATTTGCAAGTATATAAATATTACTTACAATCTCTTGTAATTGATTCTATTTTCCTATGTTGTCTGTTGTCTCATCATGTGCGACTCATTCAATAATATTATTATGCAACTTGACGCATGGATATTGAAGTAAGCCCATTGTGACAAACGCCATTATCGTGACGCTTTTCACAGGGAACGGTACTTACTTGTAAATTGTAAATAAAAATGCACTTCGAGTTGGATTGTAAATTGTAATACATATTTAGTCGACCATGTACATACCTGTTTGGGAGGGACAATTTTTCCTTTACACATGGCCACTTGCATTTTTAAGACAATTTTTAAAAAAACTCCAATAATTTATACATTGTAAGGAAAACACGTTAGTTATGCTTATTAGGACAAATTGTTTGTGTGGCGAAAATGGAATCAAGGAGATCTTTTCTGATAGGTCATAGGTAAGGTGAATGGGTGAATGAATTTTGAATTACCTTGCAGCTCAGATAAAGGATTCTCTCTTGAATAATATTTGTTATGTCATAAGCGTACAAGAGCGATTACTGTCTTGCTGGCTGTGTAAAGCATTTTTAAAATTTTATTTATTAATTTGACTATTTAGTCGTGATTCGACTATAAGTTGCTGTGATTGGGTGCCTACTTTTGTACCCTTTATAAATTATTCTTAATTTTCTTTGTCATTCATAAAAATTAAACCCTATGTCAATATCTCTGCGTCAACTAATCTAGCAAATAGACGTAACTGAAAAGCTGTTTAGAATAATAAATGGGACACTCATCATACATTATAATGATTAATGAGAACCTATTTCGAAACTAGATAAAAAAAAGTGTATTAAATCAATAGTTACGCCCATTGATGAAGATTTCTACAAATATAAACACGCCTACTAAGAAATTTAAATTTAATTCGGTTTCATTTCTTCCTTGCCCTGATTCCTTAGATAATCACTTTGAACCCAACTTGCATTTTACAATTAAAATTCTTTTTATGATGTATGTCCTAATGAATTGGTAGACATAATGATTTTAAATGAAATATTATAAGGATAAGCCTGCCCTAAATTTCGTTTCTTAAAACACTTTCCAAATATGCACATGCCTTGGTATATGAATATCATTAAATAAGTTTGCAGATTACTTTGCAATAAACATGCTAATCGACCAATACAAGTAAAACAACAGAATCACCGGATCAATAATTATAACTCAATATTCTTGCATGACATGTACAAACTTATAAAGACATAGGGCTATAATTTTCAATCTATGCATGATTGGTTTCTGAATTGATTAATATTAACGAGGCAAAAGATTCAAATGATGCCAATGCCCCCAACCAACCATCGGACAATTGGTACTTTTTCATTTCGATTGGACCCGTTGTTATGTTGTAACTTACGAATATTTTGTTGCCAGTCCAGTTGACATAAGGTGGCTTGGAGCACTCCATACATGATTTAGTGAAGCCGGCGACATAGCACTAAATACGGAAGATGAATCCTCGCAATTTCCCACGATGAGATTTTCTGTGGTGACTTGTAATTGATCACAGCATATCGGTAGTTTGGGAAGTTTGACAGGAATAGGCGTAGTAGTTGTTGTTGTAGTCGTAGTACTTGTAGTTGTCATTGGAGTTGTAGTACTTGTAGGCTGTTCTGTGGAAGGTATTATCGTTGTGGTCGATCTTTTGGTAGTAGATGATTTCAAAGTAAGCTTTGATATTTCGGCTAAGAGTGGTTCTATTTGTATCGAGGGTATTGTGGCAGTGGAATTTTCACTAGAACTGTTAACAAGAATACTGATATTTCTCAATGAGATTGAACTGGCACTTTCTGATAGCGTATTGTCGGAACCAATGAAATTTTTTAGGATTGTTCCTCCCGGAACTCCATTTTCCATAATATTATACACTAAAATCACAGCCGCTGGAATAAGGCTCACAGCCAACGCAGATGCAGTGTTAATCGGCATTTTGGAAGCAGGGTGAATAAAACTATTTTGCAAATAATTGCTTTACCAAAACTATTCAAATTTCATACTGCACTGCGTCGCGTGTATGTACACGTTGCACCTTTACTTTGAGCGCATTGATTGACAAGCTTGATTATAAGTTTTCGGATTTTTTTTTTCTTGTTGTTCTTTTTTTTATATTTGATATATTTTATTATTATTTTGAAAGTCCAAATAATATTTTTTTGGTGACTGACGATTCCTGTTCTAGAGATTTTCACGTGAGGAGTTGTTTATTAAAATATACTGCAAAAGGTAACGTGTATTCACAAATGATATATTGAACGTGGCAGATGCATTTGTTGTGATATGCATATAAACACTTTCTCTAAGGACACTCGACAAGTTTGGTGTGACTTCAGTGAACCTTACCCCAAGACTACTATCAACTAATGGCAAGCGTCATCATCGCTAACTAACTTTAATAATAAGAGAGGTACACTACTTGTTACATGGCAGATTTTGATTTGTACTTTTTATGAGCTAAATGAAAAATGAAGCAGATAAAGTCCATTCCATCGTTAAATGTACTGATGCGTGATGATGATGGGTCGAAAGAAAAATATTCATATACCTAAATGAAATACATAACATATTACGTGCGTTGAAACGTCAATTTTGCAGTTAATCTTGAGATATTAAAATACATAAGATGTACCAAACAAAATACATGAATTTTTGAATTTGCACGTATGACAGATTAGCTTATTGAAAAAATTATGTCTAAAAATTATTGCAGTTTTGTTCAGCTTCAAAGAGATACGACACAAAAAGCCAGTGGGAAATTTCATGTAGCGCAGATATTGTTTTAAAATTTAAAAAAATTCCTTGAATAATCAGCAGAAAAATTTAATTAACTAGTTTCCGTCTTCCCACTTACAGCAGATCTTAAATTAATTGGATTCTCATTACTATCATATTACTGACAATAATTGCAAATTCAAGATAATCTTTGTATTGTATACCGATATCATTTGTGTCAACTGTCAACAGTACATTTTTTTAGGAAATCTCATTGTTTCCCATATTACACAGTGTACAGTAGTTTTTGGTGCAATAATTTAAAAGATTTCAAATTACATGGGCAATCGAAAAGTTATTTAATTTGAGCCGGTACAAAAATGTGTGATTTAATGCAGCGCGGTGATCGATAATCACATTCTTAAAAATGGTCACTTCACTAGCCACAACGACACAACTTCCGTCAACATTTTTATTAAAAGAAGACGTGATTTCGGCGATTTAGCTTTGATCTGTCTGTCATTTTAACTTACATTACACTGCTGTGGCTTGTTAGGTTCGACCATACTTACACTATACCAAATATAGGTACATTTACCATTTACCTTTTGACATTTTTTTCTTTTCTTATTCTTCCTCTTTTACATTGAATTGTCATTAACCAAGGATGCAGATCACACACAGCAGCTTCATAGTTCAGTCATATTTTGGTATTTTTCAGCACTAATTTAACAAGATGTGAAATTGTTGTTAATTTTTCCCTTAACGTATACAAGCAATTTAAAGCAAATAACGTGCCATGTTACATATGTTAAACATTGAACATTAATGTCCTTAGTAAAACAAACAAGCGTTGGTGTTAAGAAAAACATTTATTGACAATTTTAATGCGCCATGTGGCCACCATTTCAGCCACCCTCATTATCTCATTTACACATGTCCAACAATGACGAATCTGAGGTGAACCTGACCAAACGGAAAAAAATAGTCAGCAAAATGTATTTTCTTTGGTTTAGAAATTAAACTGTCATTTATAATTCATAACGTTATTAAGTTCACGTTCACAAGCCTGCTCAATGTTGAATGAGGTAAATTACCAATTTGAGCTGAAGTACAAGTGAATTCATCATCCTAATAATCTTATTCAAATAAAAAGTCGCATTTGTCAAAAAAAAATCTGAATGGTAAAAAAAAATCAGTTTGGCGAGAGTGAGAGTGTAAAATCGAAACTTTTTTTGTTTGGCGTTGGTTCTGAATATGAAATGCGGCACATACAACTAACTGTGAAGGGCTAAGGCTAATAGCAATGCAATGACCAACAACTTTAGAAAAATTCCTTTTTTGCGTCTATAACATCTAAACAGAGATCGAAGAGTTAGTTGCCCATTTAATGCCTTTTGAGTTGTAAATGTGAATGGAGTTAAGATCACTTGCGATTGCGACTGAGGAGGATGATTATAGTAAAATATAATTGCATGAAGGTAACTTGTAGAAATACTGGTTTTCTACGTGCATAACCTTTTTATGCATGCAAAAAAGTGCGTGTGTATTTACATCGCATCGGGTCGGGTGGGTGAAGGAAGAAGATGCAATTCTCACACAAAAAAAAAACAGTCAAAATCATCAAAATATCAAATTGCCAAATTTGATGCATTATTAGCCACATGAAGAAAGGTAATGTCTGGCTGCATCATTGAAGTGCACTTTTCTTTTCGAAACAACAAATTATTAAAAAAAAGTGTTTTCAAAGGTTAATACTACATAACTAACGTATATATGTACCTGCTGCCTACTAATATACATTTGCTGTACAAGGCCAGCTAGTCATTAACCAGTTAACTAGAAAAAAAACCTTGCAAATCTTCCCATTATAGCAGATAATTATGATTACCGCCTCAACGATTCATCTCAGTCGGTCCTGTCACTCGTCAAAAAGCATGTGAGTGAAGAAAACACCATCTTTGTTTATCAGGTTTCAAAAAAGTTTTTGTTTCATTCAAATAAAAATTAAAACTCATTTAATGCACTGCATTTTTGCATGAGTCATGACATGAGATGAGAGTGACGTATAGTCCCAGTGAAAGCACAATCAAATTTAATGACTTGAGGATGAGCTTTAAATTTTAAAGCAAATACAATTGCAAAAAATCCTCGTTTCTAATTGATCTATGGGGAAAAAAATAACACTTTAACTTACAACTAATTTTTGAAAATTCATTCATATAAATTCTGGCTTTAGGTCAAAGACATAGCTTTAAACTGTCCAACGTCTGATTGACTTCAAAAGGTGCAATATATTTCATTCTAAAAAGTTTGTACCCCCAAAATCATGAAGATTTTCCATAAGTGATCAAGTGATCATGCCAACCGATCAGTCAAAGAAAAGGTACAATCTGTCTATACTCTATACTCTGTACTGAATTTTGGAGACCATGGAAGATGGAACAAATCCACCTTCCACCAGTTCCACCTCTATCATTTGTGATCTTCATAATTAATTAGCGAATTTGTTTTTGTTGCACATTACATTTTATGACACTTTGGTGGTTATTGTAGGCGTCATGATTAGTGATAACATGACATGGACATGACCAATGACCATGCAGACGAAGGTGGAAGGGGAATGAATAAATGCCTTGTTTCTTCTTGCGTCTTGTGATGATGTGATGATGGCATTCAGGTAGGTACATTGAACTTCTGTACCACTTTATGGCCATCTGGTGTATTTTCTCAACAAGTCCTCTTCTCGCTCCGCCATTCAAATGCTTGATGCATTTGAGATGTACAGAGTTTTTCCCTGCTGTCAGTGTGTTGTTGTGAAAGGTGTATTGCGGCAAAAGTGTTAATTCTTGTCAGTTTTTCAGTAAAATTTTAACATATTTTGCAGTGGTTTTAATCAGTGCTTTTGAAAATGGCGAAGTCCAACCTTAAATTTACTCCGCCTGTTATTCACGATAATGAAACAGGATGGGGCCCAACAGGCATTCCTGAACAATTCAAGGATATGCCTTATCAACCTTTCGCCAAAAGTGACCGGCTAGGAAAGGTAAGGGATAAACCAGTGATTTTAGTTACTTAATTTAGTTTTAAATTTGATTATAAAGTAGGGTTTTAGAGTATAAATCAATTATATCATTAAGTTATGTGAAAAATTAAGGTATATATGCATTTTGTGTACTTTCACATTTGACATCATTTTGATTTTTACAGATTGCTGATTGGACCGGTGCTACCTATCCGGATAGAAGATTTCAAAGTGAGTGCATAGTTAAATGGAATTAATGATGTTACAACTACTTGTTTATTTCCAAATTGGTCATAATTTGTATTTTGCTTGTATTTTTTTAGACAAATACATTTCTCAATTTGGTGTTGGGGCTGGTAATCAATTTGCGTACTTCCACGATGAGGACGAAAGCTCCTTCCAACTGGTGGACACCACGAAAATTCAGAGACCGATGTACCAGAGGTCAAGGTTTAGGCCCAACCAGAGAAATCCTAAAATGAAACAACAAAATCGCAACCAAGCCCAAGGAATGCAGCAACTGAAATCTAATAAGATGAAGGACCGGAAGATGCAGAACCAACGAGGTCGTGGACGTTATGACCAAAAGGGGCCAATGAAAAACAGGGAGGCTTCGGTCACCGTTAAGGCCGACTGGAAAAGCATTGAAGAAATGGACTTTCCACGTTTGAGCAAATTGTATCTTCCCAACGTTAAGGATCCCGAAGATCTGTACGTTCTTCTATGTTAAAATTATTTTTGTCCGTTGTGGAAGTCTTAATAGTTATATGTAAATGTTTTTAATGAAATCAAATTTATATCGCAGGGTTAAATGTGGGTCGATGGAGTATTACGACAAGTCTTATGACAGAGTCAATGTTAAGAACGAGAGACCACTTGTTCCTATTGACCGGATTCATCACACTGTCACCACTTCTGATGATCCAATCATTCGTAAGGTATGTCTAATTCAGTTATATGTCCGTCGGACTTAGTCCTGTAAATTTTATACTTGAGGAAATCTCATCCCTTCACCTCACACTTTGTTTGTTGTTACGACTAGGCATAGAATTTGATCATCCAAAATTTCACACCATCTTATGGTATAAATTTTGGACATGAAGTCTATGCTAAAACAAATAGCTTAGTCTGCAAATAGTCTACATAATATATTTATTATATGACTAAACAGATTGTGCTGACAGAAATAATATTCCAATGTCTCAATGAAAATAAAAATTTGCAAAGAGTAAAATGTGTGATATATTTATGAAATTTTAGCTAACGAAGACTACCGGTACAGTTTACGCAACTGATTCTATCTTGGCAACATTGATGTGCGCAACTCGATCAAATTATTCTTGGGACATTGTTGTTCAAAAGATTGGCGGAAAGTTGTTTTTCGATAAACGAGATAACACTTTTGGTAATATATTCACAACTTATGATCATTTATTTTTGAAATTGTTAGTACTCAGTACTCATCTGCTTTGGTCATTTTCTTACAGATTTGCTGACTGTGAATGAAACTTCTAATGAGCCTCCACTTGATGATCCAGAAATGCTTAACAATTTGGCTCTTGAAGCCACATTTGTTTGCAATAATTTCTCCCAACAAGTTTTGAAGATGGTGAGTTCATGTTACATGTTATTTTAAATCGGAAAGTGATAGCTTAAATTCTCGAACAGTAATAATTATTATCTTACTCGTTATATTTTATTGGAAACAGGGAGAAGATCGCTTAAAATTGGATGAATCAAATCCTTTTATTGGCGAGGAAGAAGTAGAAAAGATGGCTTCTGTTGGATACCGGTACCGGAAGTGGGATCTTGACAATGGCATTATTTTGGTGGCACGTTGTCAGCATGATGCTGTCATGCACGGTACTGCTGGAGAAGTGCAGTACATCAACGTGAAAGCCTTGAATGAATGGGATCCAAGAGTAAACTACTATTTTAAAATCCATCCCTTGTTTTATGTTGGCTAGTATTTTGATTTGATTTGCCAATTATAATTTTAATCAACTTTACACTAATTCTTTTGTACAGTACTCGGGTGGTATTGACTGGCGTCAGAAATTGGATATGCAGCGTGGTGCTGTTTTGGCAAATGAATTGAGGAACAACGCTTGCAAGTTGGCTAAGTGGACTGTTCAGTCTCTACTTGCGGGATCTGATCAAATGAAATTCGGGTAAGGAAAACTTTCCTTCGTTCTGTTTTAATGGTGATTATAAGATTTCCTGTTTAAGCATACGTAATATTTAATTACAGATACGTGTCACGAGTGACTCCACGTGATGATTCAAATCATGTAATTTTGGGAACTCAGCAATTTAAGCCAACTGAGTTTGCAACTCAAATCAGCTTGAACATGGACAACGCATGGGGAATTTTGAGATGTGTAATTGACCTTTGTATGAAGCAAGAGGATGGAAAATATTTGATTCTTCGTGATCCAAACAAGGTGAAGTTTCTTATTTTTTCAATCAAATTATTTTCGTGTTTTATTGCAATACTTATGTATTTGTTCATTTATCTGTGATTTTCAGCCTTTGATTCATCTCTTCTCGATTCCGGATGATGCTTTTGAATCCGACGACGGTGAATCATCTGATGAAGAAGTTAATAAAGGTTAGATTGCATGCTCTTGCATGAAAAGCTTTCTTTTCTTTTATTCTTCATTTTTAGAATCTCATAATTTATGAGTCAATTTTCCTCTCTAATCTTACCATCTGTTTTCTTATGATCATTTTTCTTTGCATGTAGACGAAGAGAACTAACTATTTCGCCGCCTACGGTAGATCATACAGAATTCTAAAAGCTTCATATTTTTTTGCAATCCTATATGAAATAGAAATTGATTAGACTATATTATTATGCTTTTTTGTAATTAAAGATTTAAAAATTAAGTAAGCAGCTGTATTGTATTGTAAGTACGTAATTTGCTTTACTCTCTTCAATATAATATAGATTTTACACTGTATTACATAAATGTATAATAAATATAATTTTACTGTGTAATCATACTTAAATTTAAATAAAATATAAAACTGGAATCCCATATTTGTTGTGTTAAACTATAATTTTAATTCACATAATTTACCTTGTGTCTTTTCCTAAAGTCGAGAAGTCAATTTGATAAACGTTGTCAATGATTTCTTTTCTTTGGGCATAAAATTCCTTTTTGCAGTATGAAGACAACAAAGGAATGCATTCAATATCGACGGTTTCAATAACTTTAGTTGATTTTGTCCTTGATCTGTTGTTTCTCACGAAAATCATGTCGGCATCTGTATTGACTGCAAGATTTATACATAAAACAAGAATAAATGTTAGCATGCTGGATTTCATATTTGTCGAAATACGTATATAGTCATTTTGGTACTTACAGCAAAATAATAGGAAACATGTTTTATGCTGAGATTTTATTCTAAACGGCTGTGCAAATTTTCCGTGACGTTCTGGAGTGATTTGGTAGTCTGCCCAAATGAACACTCGAGCTGAAGGAAATACATTTAATGCTTCTTCATATTTAACAGAATATTCCCAGTTTTCGTAGTTGCCCTTTTCATGCTGCACTTCAAAATCTAGCCTGTCAATTGGTTAAACGCAATTTCAGTTATAAATACACTATATTGTTGGGGTACCGTGAGAATATATACTATTTATCAGAACATTTTTTTTACTTACACATTAGGATTTAATCTTTGCCAATTAGAGAAATCCGCCCAGTATTCCCACACTGTTTTTGGATCAGCTCCTTCAACAACGAATTCTACAACTTCAGTATATCTTTTTGTCCTCAAAAATATTAGGTAGAATAAAAATAAACCTACTGATGAAAGAATCACTTTTTTACTTCCTGGACGAAGTCTAACCGTCATTTTTAGAGTTTTAAACTATCAAACTTTAATTAAACTATGTGTTTCGTATGCAGTGTTAAAACAAATTTTGCAGGCACTGCAAATATATGTCTAGTTGTCAATTTTGTCTAAAAATAATCAACCTCGTCTTGATATGCTTTAGTTTAACATTGAATCATGAATATAGGGCAAAAGCGTTTCGTGTGAGTTAATCCAATAAATTGTTAACATTTCAACACACAACTATATGTCTTTCCCATTACGTACGTATCAGTGCTTGATATGAAAACGATGGCATTTTGTACCATTATTGCCAGCCTTCAAATTCTGCTGTAAAAAACCTTTTTTTTGTTAATATTGATACATGGCCACGTATAAGATGGTTTACTAAATACAGAGCTTCCATTTTCCATCCTGGTAAGGCGAGGTACCAAAATCCAAAGATATCAGTTCCGAATATCAAATCAGTTTCCTGTCTTATTACACGCAGTCTCATATACCATTACCATTAGACATGTATTATTAATGGATCAAGAAAGTATTCCTTTATTCTTGACGTTTCATGTGTTCGTCATGATTCTGATTATAATTTTTTGTCCAGGAAATGCTTTGACAAGTTCCGCCATCCTGCTGCATTTTAATTTCATGATTACATATGTTTCCAGATTCATATTTATGAGATTTTTGAAGAAACAAATAAAATATTCGTTTTTTGATTATACTTCACACTTTATTTTGTCACCATAAATTGTACTATGAATTATACGTACGAAATAACTCTAAACTCTACAAAATGATCATGAACACGCCCAGTATTTTTGTTGTCCAACAGAACCATTTCTGTATACGCATTTGACCTTTTAATTACCCCAAATACGTTTTGTGTGTCTAGTAATATAGCTTGGATGTGGCTTCAAGGTTTTGTAAAATCCAGTCATTAGCCTTTACTTTCGCAATCCAAAATTGGTACTAATTTAAAGAATAGTGCATTATACCAATTAGTATAACAGTTCGACCGTAAAATTATAAATTCGAAAATAAATGTACATTGCAACTCGACAAGGTTTACAATTTACAAATAATACAGAATACAGCTACTAATTACATTTGTTTTAATGTACTAATTAAACTCAGGAATAAAAATCAGGTCATCTCTATACTATTTTACCCCAAAAAAAATGTATTCTATAAATCGGTAGGTTGAATGCAGTTTTAAATGAACCTATACAATAATATATGTTAACAGTTGTATCAATACAATAATAATACGCAGTCAATGAGTTAAAAATTCACAGCTAAGGTAAATCTAAATTCGTAAGATGTGGTAATGATATGAGATCGATATCTGGTCGCAAGAATTTTTCCACATCTTCAACCCCACCAGTAAAGGAGAGCTCTGAGGAAGTCATTGGAGGAGGAGGTGGTCGTTTTTTCCTCGTTCCAACATCCTCCTTGAATATATACATTCCGAAAGGAAGATCCAGTAAATGGGAGAAAAATGGAGTATCAACCTGAAAGAATGTGAAATATTAAAATTATGATATATAATTACAAAAAAATCTTCCTTCCTGCATAAATTTTAAATTACATACATGAATTATTGGAGCAGCATTTCCCAAGCGTTCTATTTCTTCTTCTCGAATTGGTATAAAGTGGTCCCTTGCAATTCGCGACAGTTTGTCAGCCATCTCGGAAATTTCTCCGCAGGCCTAAAACATTTAGAAAATAATTTGTAATGATTTCAAACTAATGATTATGTAATGATATTTAATCCATTTGACCAGTATAAAGTACCTGACTAATCCCACGGAATTTTATTTGATCCTTAACAAAGTGCCACACACTACGGCTTTTTTGGTTATTCGCCAAAATTGTTTCCTGTGTTTCTGAGCTGTCCATTGACACATCACTCTCCAAACATGTACTCTGTGGAGTTCTCGGCAATTCTGTAGGACAACTTGAAAAAGTTCTCCCCATAAGAATGCGCTCTTCACCCGTTTGCACAGAATGCATAGTCATAGCAGACACCACAGAAGGATGGAGAAATGTTCTTGCGTAATTCGCATTTTTAAAAATCTCTCCATCATTTGCATCCTCAGTGGTTTCCATCAACATTGGAGTACGAATTGATTGCCCAGTAGCAGCATTACTGGAGGAATCTCTTGATTGCTCTGTGCAAGGAGGATTTGAATCAGTGACCTCCACGTCTGGTGGCTTCTCCATCGTTGTTTCCTTTATTCCTGAGTTGGCATTGGCAAACAGGTTTGCTATCGAAGAGTCGTTGCCAAATGGCGTTGGCGATATTGCACTTAACCTACTACTTTCGAGGACGCCATCTCCAAGATCCATGAAAAGCTCCCCTTTACACAAACTTTCTTCTGGAATGCTTAAATTAGATGCACCAACAGAATGTGAAGAAGTCTCAGGGATTGGTGGTGGGAAAGGAGATCTGGAACGGAGTAACATTGGATCTACAGGCGAGTTGCAGCCATCCATGGGGCTATGGGCTCTCTCTTTAGCATGTAGGCTGCCACTGGTAAACATGTTGTCAGGCAATCCTGGAGATTGACATCGAGATGGAGGACTACTTGGTAAGGAGTAAGATGACGGAACTTGAACCACATTTGAAGATGGCATGGAACTTTCAAAATGGTTTTCATTTGATGGGACTAGAGATGCATGCATTCCCGTATCATTTTCAATGTGGGATGATAGGCCTCCATTTTGTGTAACCACTTCAGTCATAATATGCCCTTTGTTAATATTAGCGGCTGCTGAGAAAAGTACATTTCTGGAAAGAGATTCAAGAGAAGCAGTATCCACCCTTGTATTGCATGGCACACTTGTATTCTCCTGCAAACCACCATAACTTCCCGACGCAGGTGCTTGTGATAAAGTTCCCTGTTCATTATTAATATTTTTATTGTCGTGTGGTGATTCTGACGTGATGGCGGCTTCCGAAGTTGTATTTGTTTTCTCTATTGTTGCAGAGTGAGATATTGGAGGAGAAACTAGTTGTGTACCCTGATTATCAAAATTTGTACTTGAGAGCCGCACGTGTAAAGAATTTGTAGATGATGCCGCTAATTCCCCTTCATTGGTAGTTTGGTGATGATGAGGAAATTCGTTATAATGACAGTTTAACTGCTCCCTACTCACAAAAGACTGAACACAATTTTCACAACGAAATGCTACTTCTTTGCGGATAACTTTCTTTTTCAATTTGGAGTTGGGACTAGGAGCTCGTGAACTTGCTGCAGAGAGCGATGTCACTACGGACGGTGAATGAGGCTGACTGACTGGCCTGGAAACTCTTCCTAATCTCGTTGTTGTCTCTTTCAAAAGATATGATAGCTCCCTGTCAGCTTCCTCGTCATCCCTTTCCTTCGCCTCCACTTTTCTTTTCTTGGCTGCTTTCTTTTTCTTAGCCTTTCGTTTTTGAGTTGTGCTCAACTTTTGTTTGGCTTTGGTTTGGAGGGCTTGCTGCTGTTGTTGACTTGTCTGACCTATTAACGTTCCATCACCGTTAATAACGCTCGGTATTGCTGTTAATCCAGGCAGAAACAATCCACTTGTAGGTATGGAAGACTGAGATGATATTGCTGGCTGTATTAAAGCAACTCCGTTGGTAACGACTAGGGGCAATGCAGGAATACCCAGGCCGGCAGCATTTATACACTGGAGAGATTGGAAAGTGACTCCATTTCCTAAAGACGAACTTTCTTGCTGATTCAAATTCAAGCCATTTGTTGCCAAACTGGACGATGTTGAGACTCCTGCCTGCAATTTTGGTGCTAGTATCGGTAGTAGTTTTGGTGGAGCGGATTTTGAGGCAAAATGTGTTGACGATGTTTGATTAGCTGTCGATTGCACTGGGAAAGGTGACGGTGTGGATGTCGATGGTTTTTCATCGTTGTTCGATTTCACTCCTTTCTCTTTCTCCTTGTCTTTTTCAGCCGCAGCTCGTTTCTGATTCTTTTGATCGACGTAGGCTTCCAATCGCTGCTGGAGTTTCCGTGGGTCAATGACGTAAATCTTGACTGGTCTGACAGGAGGCTTGGCGGCTCCATTTCGAGCTTTTCCGATTGCTGATTGCTTCCTGTGTTGTGGAGTCTGCGGTGGATGAGTAGAAGCCAAGCTTCTTTCGCTGGCTATCATTTGCGATGACAGAGAAAGGTGATGTATGACATTCGTCAAAATACTATCGTGGTGTAAATGGCTTCCAGAATTTTCTACTTTCACCTTGTAGATGCATTAATGTAGAATCTGCCAGATTTAATCTCTTTCAATCCAAATTCAAAATGGAAAGCTTACGTGTGTGAAAATCACTTTATCTTTTCACTCCAATTTAAAACCTAAATAATTAACAGCACAATTAATAAGATTAGGCTTGTGCCTAATATACTTGTGAAACAAGTATGTGTGCGTGCATGCTGGTAGTTTTGAAACCAGTTTGTGAATACATGATTATCTGTTCATTATACAAACCTTTTAGAGTTGGATCCTGACTGCCACAACAAAGTTGCATGCTTCACCACCTATATTTTGTCAATCACTTCACTGGACCTGTTGAGTCGCCACAGATAATTTGTAAGTACTCACGAACATGTTCCCAAAATTATGCGTATCTATAAAATAAGTGCAACCGGGATAATCTTAATCAATGAACTATTCATACTTTCATTTCCAACAATAAACAGATAATTCATGATGAAAATAAACTCTTTTTGAACGCTTCAGTTTCTTTCAAACGTAGTTTGATGATATACAATGAAGAGTTGTGTCATGTAATGTACCATTTTGAGCTTATAAGATAGTTGGTTATTTTTACCTGACAGTAGTGTAGATTTGTGCTGTGTGAAATTTACTGACTTTTCAGAGACTCGTGGCGTGATTGCAGTCAAATTCGAGCTGTGTACATTCTTAAGAGTGTCATCAGTGACAAACGCAAACAGACAATTTTTAGTGTCAAAAGAATGATTAGCCTTTGCAGTACAAAGGTTCTGTATAATACTTTATTAATAAAGTATAAAATTGGTAATTGATTTTGTTGATGACACAACAAAATAGCGGAGTTCTCCGAACAAACGGAGAATATCCGGATTTTTTTTTATATTTTTGTGTACATATACTTTCCGGAAAAATTGAAATTAGGGTTTCCTATGCTTCTTATAATACCTATATACATATTGGATAAAAAAACATTACAACAAGCTTATACATATAGTACATACATACATATTACACAGAATGGGTTAAATCCATGATCCATAGTTGCTTTTGCTGCAGAAGTGCAGACATGAAATGTATAAACCTATTGGTATCTTGGCCTGGCCAGTAGTAATGAGAAAAACAACTTAAAGTTCTCTTTTGCCTACATATAGAGCATAGAACATTCTTCTACATGATTCAGAAATATATATAAAAGTAAACTATGTAACTGGGTAAAGTAATGCATTTATCGTTATCATAGCACAGCCACCAATTTTTTGTCTCAGAGTTCCCCTCAAATTTCTTTATCCTCCATTTAGTTTGCATTGCATAGTCTATAACCATTTTCCAAGCATAACTATTTAGTTTCAGAGAAGCTCTAAATCAAGCCTTATTTTCAATTCATTTTTATTTAGATTTAAATGCCACTATGAAACTGATTGATAATGTAATTTAAATGATGGAAGAAATCAGGTTTTAAGTGCAACTAATAAATTATTACATCAGTTTCTTCCTCGTTTTAGTCTCCGTATAAAAGGTTCAATTTTATATTGCCGATAAAAGTAATCGAGCCTAACAATATTATGGTAAATGCTTTCATGGTTTAATGTCAATCAAAATATTACATAAGATACAAAAATGACAACGAATCATGGGTGCTTTGCAGGGCTGATATCCGGGTAATCCACCTTTTTCGCAGACTTCAGATTGCAAATTTAATTCTATAGATCATTTATCGGCTTTTTCAAATGTAAGAAACGCCGTACCGCTGAATCGTTTAGTACCAATGGTTTGCAGACTTGATGTATTCTTTTCCAGGATTAGAAGAGTTATGCTTTCCCTTTCGATTTTTGGGTTAGCTTTCAGCACTCAGCACTTTGGCAGTGTTTGTTGAGGGTAGAATAGGCGGAGCAATGGGTAAAGTGGTATACACGAAATATACGGCATACGGCATAGCTTTAACATAACACACAACAGCCGGCCATCCAACATACGGCTGATGGTTTTTCTTATAGCTGAGGTGTTGTTTATACATGGACACGTTGACATTTCTTGTTTCTCTTCATTATGATCTTTGAAACTTGCCTAGATCTGTGTTTTGTACTTAATCTGTCAATTTAGGTAATTGTCGGGTGTCTACTTGTTTTTAAGATTAGGTCAGGTCAAACTCTGGGGACATAGTACTTTGACAAGATGGAGATATTGTTTAGATTGCCCTTTTCAGTGTTAGCAGTTCCAAATTTAAAAATTCGGAAACCGTCATGGCTAGTTCAACCATCAGCAATGGTTGTATTCGCATTGGCCCTGTTCACGTATTTTCTAATTACGGCAGGTAATGTTATTGTTTTTCTATGTCACAAGAAAATCTTACCTATTATTTTGAGGGTGTACTGCGTACTGTCGGCTGTTGAGTTGGAACATAGGTAATTGATAAAAACATTTCGTGTGTCTGTTTGATCCTTAGGAATAATTTACGATGTTATCGTGGAGCCACCAGGTGTGGGAAGCACTGTGGATGATCGTGGTGTTTCCAGACCGGTATGAAAACTTGAATATGAGCATTGAATTTCATTAAACTATGCATATAAATAGACATTTACATTGTGAACTTCTTTATTGTTGTTACAGGTCGCTTTTATGCCATACCGGGTAAATGGACAGTACATCTTAGAAGGTTTGGCGTCATCCTTCATGTTCACTGTTGGGGGCTTAGGATTCATCATACTATACAGGACTCATGGAACTAATTCGGGCGGATACAAGAGTCATAGCAGCTTGGGCTACTATTTAATGACATCAGTTGGATTTATTTGTGTTCTAGTCTCAGTTCTCGCCACGTACATATTCATGAGGATCAAACTGCCGTAAGTCTTTTAATTAGTTTAAAAGATTTCTTCATTATTACCATTAAAATTTAAAATACATTTTTACGGACATCTTAGTTTACTATTGGATTATTTATTTATTTCATAGGGGATACTACTTGCATCCGTAAGTAATTTACTCTGCGAGCTAGAAGGGAGCACAAGATTAACGTTCGAGAGGCGTTCTTGAAGACATTATTGACTTACTACCTTCAGTCTTACCATAATCAAATATATTATATACTTCATACTTATTTATTCGTATTATTTGTTTACAACTCTTAATTGTTCTATAATCAAATAAAATATACTAAAATCAATCTAAGTTTAAAGACACACAAAGAGTCTAAGTGTTTTATGTGCAACATTCGTTATGCTCTATTGGCTGCATTACACATTAGTAATAATGTTGATGACTCATGATGACACTCCGTGATTCGTAAAACAGTAAAATAGAATTAAGTTTTTTACTGTGCTTTAATCTTTTGAGATCGGCTGTACAGTAATTTTGAATAATCAAATCAAGTATATAAGTGACGGGTTTTAATTTTTACATTTTTATTAGCATTTCTGTCATCGGTATAGTTGGTTATTTTTACAAATATTGATCAAAAGTTCATATAGCTAGTCATACAAGACGTAGAATAAAAGAGACTTGCACTGTATGCACAAGACTTTTCATATAATTTTCCATCACAATCATGCTTAAAATTACTAAAAAGTTTGTTTTTCAAAAATAAACAATTGTATTTAAGAGGCTTGTGACATCATGGCAGGAACAACGAACTCAAACGGCATCTAAATTTATTGCCAAAGCTTATTTTTATACTCTTCTTATTTAATAAGATGCATACAAAAATCAAAAAATAATAATTAAACATAGGTATCGTATGGCTCGTCCTCAGTAGAGTACATGAAAATTAACCAAGAAAATGGGATTAAAAGTAAAAAGTCGATGCCAGTAACAATCAGAAGAGCAGTGATGGCGTCATTGATTTCTAACTCATTTGTGATAATACACAAAAAGGCACCTCCAACTGCAAACATGATAATAATATGTCCAATGACCCATACTCTGGAGACTGATCTTCCATCCTAGAAAAAAAATGTAGAGATAAAACCATTCATGAAGATGCTAAAAACGCCATTTAAGTAAATCATGACCATCATACAATTCATTCAATCGATTTCTACTCACTTTCACCAATGCCAGCAGCAGCCACATTGACAGGAAAAATTGCATTATTCCTCCAACAAATCCCGTTGCACTGCACGATGTAAGAATCCGATAAATCACCTCCAAATCATAGAGCCCTGTTGTTCCACCAAAGAACGTATTAACTTGTGACAATAAGGTTGTTGCAGTTTGCAATGTTGGATTTCTCCAGTCTTGAATCGCTTTGTGAAGAACCCATCCACATGTACCCATAACACACGCAGACAGAAACTAAAATCCATGCATAAAAAAGGAAACATTTAAAATATTATCAAACATGAAATAATTCAATTAAAACCTCTTAACTATTATTATTCTCTGCTGTATTATGTCATTAATTAATTACCACAGCCAGTAAAGCAACAAGCCTTGCCCTGCAAATCATTCTTCCACAGCAATTTCCTGAGCTGCCATCAGACCTCCTTCTTTGAGGCCTTGGATGAGATGGTGCATGTCCATTTCCATTTCCATTATTAGGATGCTGATGCTGCCATTGAACGGGTGACGACTTTTTCAAGGTACCCTCTTCCATTTTACTTCCAGGTTCAAACCCCTTTTTACTTCGTATTAATATGTATTTAAATCAACTTGCTCACAGTTTCAAAAACTTCACATGTAACAGAACAGGCGAATTTTTTAACAAATAATTTTTAATTACACATTTATTTTAATATAAACCTCATTATCAGAAGACCACTTATGCAATACCAAACACCAAAAATTTTATGGCTTTCCTTTTCCTCTATTTTTTTCGCTTAGCCGTTTTAAAGTCTCTGCTACTTCTTCTACACTCTATCCAACCTCTCATTTGTAATTACAGCCTTGTGTTCGCTTTGCATCGCGAAATGGCTCATAGACGCTCTTGTGTGAGTCACCATGATCCTCCTCTTGTCACCACAATAGTTAAACCACCTTTACCATTATACTAAATAGTAATACCACTGCGTTTACTGTATATGCATGAGTTGCACAATCATAACAAACTACATGAATAACTATTCCCGAGTTAAACCCCTCTCCCCTCCTCAACGCTATTAGTCATACAACCACACTACGCAGGTTGTAACTGTGATAGTGCGACAGGCAGAGAAGAACATGGCTGTAATGACTACATGCTTTAAAATGTCGTTAAATGTGCTACTAAAACAACCCATGTCTTCTTACCCTGCTTTTTGCTTTAGGTTTGCGCAACACTCATTCAGCGACACTCTTAAACGTTACTACGATCTTGAACGAAATCACTTGACTCCAATAAAAGACATACCTAATATAACCTGTGCCACCTGCGTAGCACGCAACCTTCAAACCTAGCATCTCTCGGAACATCATCATCAACATCATCTTAGTCAACAGTCAGGAGTCATCACTCATTATCGCCATCAAGGAAGAGTGGATCCGTCGATATCATATTGGTAATGGTTGATGAGTATTTTCTCATAGTATAAGTTACACAAACACTAATGATTTTACCCAAAATGTGTTTTGAAAGATGCAAAATGTTTCGGGGAGGCATCCCAATGAGTAATTACTAGTAATATTATAGTCAGCATTTACAAAAGGGATCTTTCCTTTCATTACATCCCCTCATTGTCGCCAAAAGTACAGGATGAGTAAGTAATTTAATCTAGACTAGAGGAAATGCTCTTCATGCAGGTGAATATGAACAGTATGAAATTATTTGATGAGTTCATTGCGGCAATCTACGCTGGAATTACATAGGTTGAAGGAAGGCATATATGCGTGTCCAATTCGATATATGTAAATATGTATCCCATTGTGTATGGCATCTATGTAATATTTATGTAGTTAAATAGTTGATCGTGTATACAGCAACTTAAGATTTAATACGTTTCTATTTCAACGTTGACACCTTGAAGTCAAATAGTAACAAGGAGGTGATGAATGAAGTAAACTAAACATGGTACATTTGTGGCCGTATAATGTAGTAGGCACGTCGAGTGCATTCGAATTTCCAGCAATGCATTTCATATTTCATAAAGATTTTTCGTCTACTTCGTACCAATTATTTCGTTATGGCAGAATTTAAAAAATGATTTCAGTGTTGAATATCTCAGTGTTACGCTGCTTTCTATAAATTGATAAGGAAAAGGGACTTTTCTTCAACAAAGTTATTATTTAATGTTCCATTTCCTGTTTTAGATAAAATATTTGTGAAGATTGTTGTACACAAAGAAAATGCAAGTTATTATTCTGTGTGTGAAGTGAACACAATCTATAAATGAATTCACTACATTGTATGGAAAACTGATGCTCGCTTACTTTCATTGTAAAAAAGGGAAGCTCATTGTATTATCGTGCAATTTTTTCAAAAGGGCACCGGAAAGGAAGATCATTGTGTTCTTAAGAATTTCTGAAGTATCAATCATAAGCTGGAAAAGCATGCATGTATGAAAGATACTGCTATGATGCTCATTAAATGCGATGACAAATATTTGAAAATGTCTTCAGGGTTGCGTTGCTTGAAATATTTGTGATAAAACCAGCTCTGGAAAAAACTCAAACTTGAGTCGACATTTTATTGAATAAAATGGAATATAAATTTGCCTCAATAAGGAATGAGATTGTACAGTATGTCGAGTACAATTTCCTAGGTGTACGGAAGCTTGAGCTTACTGACAGTAGTGAAACATTTAAAAAAAGGTCTTCAAAGGTTAAAATGCTGAATGCCACGACCTACAGACATACTAAATATCCCATGCAATTCCTTCGGCCTTCGTGTTGACTGCTTTACAGCAATTTTTATAACTAACTAAAATAATCAACCAACTGCTTCTTACAAGCCCTTATTAATTCCATTAACACTCATCCCAAAAAAAAGTCCAATGGTAGTTGCATCAATTATTACATCGGTTAAATCTAATACACTACTAAGATCTTTACAACTTCAAAGCTGAAAATTGTGAAAGCATTAATGCATATAAGTTTTAAAATATGATTGCTATTTGAATTTAAATTTTTAGTATGATAAATATAAATATTACTATTAGATTTTTGAAAGAATCTGCTTCATTTTATTCTATTACTATTTTATTGAAATAAATGCATAGTTTGTGTTAGAGCTCTTTGTATTTGAAGTTTAAAGAGGAACATGTTTTCGAGATTGTTATTTGCAATAAAATAATTTAACGACCATGTTGAAGCATTTACTGCTACTTCATTCTTTAACTTCCCTTATTTATGTCAGCAAGCATGAAATAATAACAGTGAAAAAAGGCGTTGATTGTTTGTGGAGTGGAGAACCTTAAGCTAAAGAGACCAGTTTGAATGTTTTTTTCTCTCAAATATCCAGCAGTGAGTTGAGTTGGTTTTCCTTTTCATTATTCACCCTTTCCCATTTTTCTTAATGGCATATTAGCAATTTTTTTTAAATAAATGGACGGATGTATGTACACCGTACGTGTTGTTTGGCTGTATAATATTATATCGAACAATAAATTTTAACTGTTCATCGAAGGTGAATACTGTTGTAAACACGAATTTATGATCTATTGTTTATAGTTTATTTTTTAACATAAAATGATGGATGTTTAAAAAGCAAGTCTACGATTCCTAGTACCTAACCTAGCAAATGACATACAGGTGTTTATTAAAGAATTGAACGGGTTGGAACAAAAAAAAACAATATTTTTAGACCGTGCTTGTTTCTTCCATGATTTCTCATAAAAATTGTAAAGACACGCCTGGTACTGGTCGTATTGTTCATATCATTATATTAACTACCTATTACATGTGTTGAACAAACATGTCCTACATTTTGTCAATTTGTAAAAAAACACTCTATGGGAAGTATAAACATTACTTGCTAAATATTAATTCATAATACAAAAAGAACTCTGAAGTGAGTAAAAATTTTAAAAGCAATTTTTGTCTTGTGGTATAAAAAAATGTCAGTATTAATATTCCGCAAGCCATGTCACCCTATATTATTTGATATTAGCACTAGCATACATTAAACATTATCACGTCAATAAAAAGTGAAGGATGAACGTGAACATAAATGGAGTTTAAATATGGTTGCCAATATATATGTCATCATTACAGCCAAAATAGTGTGCTAGTAGTTGGTGTGCTCGTCTTATTATTTGAACAGCCACTCCACTTCAAAAACACCTACAACATTATGATTTCGCGTATGAATTTCTTTCTATAGAATTGGCCTCATCAAGTGGAAATAATGACTAAGGAATGCATAATTAAATAATGTACGTGGTTTACAAATGGCGATGATGAACCTACTACTTTAAAGCAGCTTGAGCAGTAGTGTCGCATATTCGGTCTGAGACTGAAACACTGGGCCATAGGTAATCAACTTGAACATGGTTAGTTAAGTTAAAACACACCACCAGACACCGACATCAACAGCAACAATTTTGGATATATGCGAGTCGGCCGTAGTCAACAAAAATTTCAAGATGATTACGCATGACGCATGTATCGTATCGTATCCCAAGATGCATCATGCAAGCTAGAATTAAAACATGACTGAAAACGAGCAAAAGTTGATATGAGATAATTGATGAAAAACAAAAATCTTTTAGCGACAACCTGAGATCTTGTGAACTACATACATAGGTATATCTTACACCATGTTCAAAAGAATATTATGTGATTCATCCTTGATGTTCTTTCCCATTTCCTTCGCACCTTAATAACTCTCTGGTATTTAAAATGTACATTTCAAAGAAACAGTAACACAGTGCATTGTACTTAAATACAATGGAATAACTTTGGGGCAACATGAAACAAATTGTTTTGACTAAAAGTTTTATTCATCTAACACAAACTTATATATTCTATAAGACCCAGCAGCTTAGTATCAACAAATATATTACAAACAATATACATGAGAAAAGTTAAAAAGGTGTCATATATGTATGTATGTACATGAAAACATTTATTTGTATTTTGTATCATTCATCATCATCATTTTTTACTTCTTAACACTATTTACATTCGTTACTCAATCGCACATTTAAAGTCTACAAAGTAACATTTTGTCAATGAATAAATATTTTTGTCAGAGTTTGAGAACAGGTGGCAGTAAGCAAACATGATTTCGGATGTCCTACATGTTTATGGAAGGTGTGACTTTTCACTTTGGATTTTCATTTGTGTACAGTCATTGTTATGTTTACGTCGAAGTAATAATGTCAGAGATTCCAGGATCGTGTAGTAATGTATTCATTCAATAACAAAGCAGTATCAAAAATGTTTGGCAAAAATTGTGTTATATTTGGCACTAACACTAACTATAAGTATAATACTAACTTTAATGATAATACCGTACCGGGCCAGCAAATTACAACCCCTTACCAATACAACAATATATTTATTACCAAATCAGGATATTCAGAATTGATATTCCTGTGTCTCTTGTCCTAACTTTAAGACCAAAGACCAATTATGATTGCATAAAAGGGGTGTTAATCGTCTAAAACTTATAGATCATTTAGTACATAACATACAATACGTATGTATATGTAAGCTTAAAATCGTAATTTGTACAATAAAGACATAATAAATTTTAAAACTTGGAATTTTTTAAATACAAAAAAATCATTGAAAATATATACATAGATTTGATAGTAAAAATTATAAATTGAATTCATTAAAGAATTAAACTGTTTTGATTTCGTTAAATGTTTCTATTGAATTAAACTACACATCAGATTCCCTGCTACCTTTAGCCGCATATGCATACACAACCCAAACAAAATATATCAAAAGAATGAAGTCGGTACCAGAAACTGCCAGGAAGACATAAATGGGAGTGTTCATCTGAAGCTCATTTGTAATAATGCATAGGAAGCCTCCTCCAATAGCGCACATTACCACTAAGTGAATATAGACCCAGAATTTTGCCATTGTTCGTCCACCCTGGAAATAAAAGTTTACAATTAAATGTTGAATTCACCTTTCATATGTCTTAACTGGGGCATTGTGAACATCTCTAGCTTTTAACTTTCCCCTCCCCGAGAATTTTTTTTCTCAGCGTCTGTTTCCTATAAAACAATATGTTACAATGTTTGCATGAATTCGCACTTCGTAGAAGTTTCCGTAACTGGAAGATGAAGAAGATACTCATTTGGTGGTGCAAATGAAGATAAGTCAAAATAGGTTAGTAGTTGTAGTAGGTGTAAGATACATGCACTCCACATTTAAAACGCCCATGGCGAATGAAACGGTAGTTTTTTTATGAGAAGCAATACAAAGTGCATTGACACCACCAAAATCTTGCCATACCATGCTGGGATACACGTGTAGATTTTAATTGTGCTAATCGCTTTTTTTAGCCAAACATTTTTAATCTTACGCATATACGCATATGTATAATATGCTTTCATTTTTTCGTACGCATTTTTCTGCATACAATTTGCTCATCTAAAAGCCTATGCTTTACCCAGTCAAGTAATTTCCTATGCTAATGTATTTAAAATTATTACTACTTATGTACATACATACACGCGTTAACCAATCGTAATCGTAAGTAGTACATTTTTTACTTTGAATTTTAATTATGTACATATAACCGTTTTCTTACCCTCGATGCTGCAAGGAGTAGCCAAAAGGACATGATAAACTGGACAAAACCTCCAACAAGTGCAACAGCACTACAAGTGGTTATAATTCGATAGATGACATCTAGATCATATAATCCCGTTGTTCCACCAAAGAAAGTATTCACTTGTGATAGTAGAGTTGAGGCTGTTTTCAGTGTCGGATTTCTCCATGCTTGGATCGCTCTATGTAAGATCCAGCTACTGGTGGCACCCACTCCCACTCCAATAAACTAAAAAGAAAAAAAAACATGTTGATGAAGAAATCAAAGTTCCGATTTCATTACGTAAAGACGTTCATAAAAAATCTATAATGTATATGCTTTCTTATATGTAAGTTTTGCATAGATTGCTGTTTTCTCATCTCATCATAGCAGTTAACATTAGTTGTGCACTGTAGTGTAGATTGCACAGTGAAATATATGCATAATTTTGATGAGATGCTGAATGGTAAAAATATTTAGAACTCAACAAGTTTTTAAAATAACGTAATCTTGTACATCATCTGTAAGACTAATTGTGTGTTTATCCTGCATTTCCTATTTTTAATTGTCCTTTACTGATTTAATTTGAATATTAATCATGCTCGTTACGTATGCATGTGAGTATAAGAAGAAGAAAAAATCATTTTGGAAACGAAAGTATAAATTTCATTATGCGTAGACACAGTCATACCAACACCGAACCACATAAGCAGGGTGGCAACGTGGGTTCTGTTCTCTCGCAATGCTTTAGCCTGCTACCTCACTAATGCTTTGTTTCTATTTGTAACTTTGAGAGCAGCTAATGAGATGGAAAAAAATACAGTAATTGTATCATTAATGAATCATTATCCAGATGAGTTAGCAAGGCTTTATGTCACGACTGCTATCTTAAATCTTAAACTCAATGTGTGAGGTTTTGTTTTTGTTGTCTACAAGAAAACTGTATAGCCCAGGAGTATATCATCAAGAAAGGAGTACGTAACTCCCCTGTAAAATAAAAAAATTATATGCGATTTTGGGGAAGACGAAATTGTTTCCATCGACAAAACCCAATGCTTTTTAAAT